>VZSF01010885.1:596821-725578 GCA_013398295.1 Chionis minor
CGCTCTCGCCCCCGGGAGGCACCGCGGCCGCGGGGGGGCCCGTCCCTGCAGCGCCTTTGGCCGAGGCGGGCGGCGGGACGGGGGGGCTGCTCGCCGCTCCCCTCCCGGGGCCCGGGGCGCTCGGCGGGCAGACCCTGCCCAGCGCAGGCCCCACCGCCCCTCCCCGGAACCCCCGGGAATGCCGAGGCCGGGCGGCGCCTCCCGAGGCTGTTGCCCCCGGGCCCGGCAGAGGCGGCCGCCTTTGGGCTACCGCGCCCTCGCCCCCGGTAGTCCCCGCCGTGGTCAGGGGCTCGGGCTTCTGCCTCCCCCGGGTGTCTTCTCCATCCCCGGGGAGAGCGGCTCTAGCCCTGCCCCTGCCCCCAGCACCATCCCGAGGGCTCCGTCTCCCTTCTGTCCCCTTCGAGTCCTTCACTCGCCCCGGCCAAACAGCAGCTCGGCGGCTCCCCCGCCTGCTCCTGTTAATGGCAAGTTCCCTCTCCAGGCGGCAGCAGGTTAAAACACCCCCTTGACTCTTAGGACGGGAGGAAAGGGGTGTATGTCCCTGCGCCACTGGATGTGGGGAGCTGAGGCATGCACCAAACGTGTCTCTTGTTTCGTTATTCTTTCAGAATCAGGATTAGTTTGTTTTCTTTTGGGGTAATTTAACATGTCGAACACAAGCTACTACGAACAAAAGTTCCCCCCAAAGAAAATTCCTTCTCCCCATCTTATTCGTGTACCACAGACTTAGCGACCTACTAACTGCTAAGCACATGCTTCGCCCCGAATCCCAGCGCGGGGGGGGATCTGTGATCCGAGTGTGACACAGCGCTCTCAAGTCTCCTTCTTGCAATCGAGTGTTACAAAGATAACGGCCCAGCCCGCTTCCGCTCATGGTGCTGGGTTTAGGGAGGGCAGTGTGCACTATTCTGCAGAGGATATTTTGGTCGCCAGTATCAAAATATGATGTTTTCCTCTTAGTTCCTAGTGGTGCTTGCCGTGGACATCACCATCTTGTGGCCAACTGGACGTCGGTGTCGTGGCACTAATGGGGGAGGCTGTGAGAGCTGGTGGGACTGGCCGAAGGACAGGAGGGCAATGGCCCGGATGTGGGGGCTGGGGCAGGCGCAAGGGCCTCAGGAACCTTCCAGGGTCAAAAAAGAGACTTGGCACCGCTTCAGAATTTGTTTTATCACAAAAGAGGAATGAAACATTAGTTGATTTAAGATTCCTCTATTTGACTGGAATTTTACCAATTGCGTTTCTGAACTCCCAGCAGGAGTCCTAGATACTGCAACCGAACGGAAATCTTACGTACGGGTAGTCCAACAGTTCCTTTGGGAGATACACAGGGACGCCACGAAGGAACAGGGCAGAAGTGCCTGAAAAACAGGGTTGCGTGATGAGCGTGTGCAGTCTTACGCCATGATGCTTTTTGCAGAAACTCCTCAGCTCTTAAAATCCACACACGCCTTGGCCCGTCCTGCGTCTGTGCCTGCAACGCCCAGAGACATTGCAGGTTCTGCAAGAGATGTGTATAATATTAGACCTAATATAAGAGACTTTTGAAGATGGTGCCAAGCACCACAACCAAATACGAGAGGGGAACTGGCACTAACTAGGGATATTTATGTCCTATCGGGTGATGCTGGGGGTACCCAAACCACTTCGCAAGACAGCGAACAGCAGGCACCCTTGTACACCTTCGAAATCTGTTCTGTAACTTTCTTCATAGAAAACGATAACAGTTTGCTGCTCTCAAATTATACATATTTACTGTCATTTTAATAATGTATTTATTTAATAGATGAAGAAGTAAAATTTAGAGAAATTCCAGGAGTAAATTGTTCGTTGTCCTATCAGGGCTTGATGAAAAGCTGGTATTCTCATTCCAGTCTGGGAGGATTTAGAATCACTTTTATTTCCTTGGATCCTGAATGTATCTCATTGTCTATGGAACAGGTTAAAATCCGGCTACTTGCAGCCCTAGGGTTTGTTTTGTTGCATATTAACACAAACAGACCTCTGTCCCTCACACAGATATTTCGATGCATTTCCTCCTAAGTCTCTGCCTCGTTATTTCTGGGAGGGCTTGACAGCATTTAAGGTAACACACAGAGCTCTTTTCCATTACTAATATCTAAGATTCTGTGAGCACATTTTAAAACCAAGCACTGCTTGCTTTTACGTTTCCATAACAGAATTTGCTATGAGCAATATAGTTTCAGTTATTCATCCCAGTATTCTTTACATCAGGAATTGTAGCTATAAAGGGGACTGGAGCACATGGGATGACCCTGGTTTGGCAACTAGATCTCAGTTCTTAAACACAAAAAAGATTTTACAACATTCCAGCCGGCTCCATTAATACTGCATTTTTACTATCTCCTCTTAAGCGTCTTATACCTTTTAAATTCAGGTGCTTCCAGTCTTCCCACACCACAGGAAAACAAGCAGAAATGCTTCTTATTGCTAGAATTTGGCACAAAATACTTGGGTCTGGAAAGGATTTATACAAATGTACACACATGCACGCACACACGCACACATAAATGCACATTTATATATAAAGTACAATTTTTCTTAGCTGTTTTTTAAATTATAGGCGTACAGAAACACACAGAAAAGTTTGAGGCTTCGGACACTTCCTACATATCTACTAAACAAACATGCTTTCGGGCTTAAAGCTGAATTTTTGCAGGCCTTGCTCTGTATAGAGCCATGTCTTTCTGGAAGTTTTTTAAAAGCTAAAGTTTGCAAAGCAGCTACTGTAGATGCTGCAAAACTGCTCCTTATAGAATCTATGTGCATTTTTTCTTATGAGTACATGCATTTTATGTATATTTTTTAAAACACCTTCATGCATGCCTTTCAGAATTTGTATGTTTTCAGTAGGGCTGAAAACCTGTGACGGATGGCAGGAATTTAAAGTAAGACTATAAAGATATACATAGCTATGAGATGTACTCAGTTGTAATGAACCAGCAGTAATGGGCAATTGAAACAAAGCTGTTTATGTGTTTAAGAAATTCACCAATAATTTACAATTTAAAATACTTTTTTTTTCTGATTTTTTGGTACCTGGCACAGAACAGAGATAGTAGTGATTTTTCATTACTTTTAACATAAAACTTATAGGAAACAAAAAGGGACTTGTAGATATCGGAACAGATAAAGTTAATTAATGACAGTTTGTCAGAGCTAATTTTCAGTTATGATTTTTTTGGTGGATTTAAGCTCGGTCCTTAATGGTAATTTAAGAATTTTTCTATGGTTTACTGCATGCACAAATAAATGAAAAACTACTTTTGGTCTCTGAGATTATTTTGCTTGGCATTCAACATCTAATAGTACTTGATAGTTATTATAGTGTTCCTTGCTCATGGACCTCCTTTACACGCTTTATGTTTGATTTATGCAAATGTATCAATCAGTGTCATTCAGTGATTTCAAAGGGATAAAACAATTGATCATTCAAACTAGGATTTGCAAATACTTTTTTTAAAAAGGGAAATATAAACATACAAATAATTAAAAAGATATTTTTAATTTGTCATGTCACATTGTGTCATGTGATACGTTGCATTAGCAGCTTTATTTCTTTAGCTAGTCAAATTATAGTCATAATTTGCTGTCTGGTACCCACAAACTTTATTTCTTTTATGGTGTTTCATTTAATGGTCTCTCTTGTACTCTACAGGGTTTAGTTTGATGGAGGAAATAATTACAACTTTAACTGGTCTGTTCCATCGAGATTTAAGTGGACTGTATTGTGCAGCTTTTTTTTAGGTTACAATGCAATTTATAGTGATACAAAGTGCATTAAAGCACTTTACAGAGTTGAGGACAGCTACTGTCCTACAAGCAGAACGTGGGGGAGAGGCTGCGGAGATGGAGGGAAGAAAAAAGGAACCAGGCCTGACATTTTCAAAGCCGTAAAGAGGCAGGTGAGGGTCCTTGCAGGCTGGTTATTGTAAGGAAAAAATAGAAGATGCAGAAATGGAGGGGAAGGCAAGTAGGGTTTGTGCTGGCACAATACGTGCCATGGCATGTTATTTTAATTGCTGCACTCAGATGAACTGCAAACAATGTTGGTCACGGAGCAATAGATTTACACGCCTTTTCCTCTTGTTGCCTTAAGCTTTAAGTTGCAATGAAAATGATGGCGACCACCTGGATAGAGACCAGCAATACCCCAGCAATCAAAAAACAAAGCGTATGAGGACGTCATTCAAACACCACCAGTTGCGGACAATGAAGTCATACTTTGCTATTAACCACAATCCTGATGCCAAGGACTTGAAACAGCTAGCTCAGAAAACCGGCCTGACCAAAAGGGTTCTTCAGGTAAGAAGAGCAGTCTTTTGTCTTGAGAAGGAAATAAAATATCGATTTTATACTTGAAACGCTGCGGATTTTGCTGATCTTCTTTCCTGAATTTTTCATACCTTCTGTGAGACTTCAGTTAAGTCCTAGAAAGTATGAGAAAAGTCACTTCTTTGCAGTTTCCCAAAATTAGATCATTTGGGTTCTAATTTTTAATGAGAGTTGTGAAGGTTTGGGGCCCTGCTTGTTTTCCTGTAGTTAGTTAATTCTGGTGCACGTTTTAGTTTCCAACCTGCTGTAAGAAAAAGTGGTTTCTTTAATTAGTGTGTTCAGTGTAAATAGCTCTTAATTTAGAAATTACTATGAATATTTACGTTTATAAGAAATTAATCAGCAGTCTGGATTTATTTTATCAGAACAAGGAGGATATCTTTTCTTTCATAATTGAAGTGGACGTAAATTTAATTTTTCAAAGATTAATTTTTTATTCATAGCTTAGCAACTCAGAATGAAAGGAAACTGCATTTTAAAAGTACTTTTTCTCTGAAAGCTGGGTTTTTCTTGCTTCAAGGATATACGCTTCATTTGAATTATGGGAAGCAAAGGTGAGAATATTGGTTGATTCAGCTCCATTCTATGTTATAGTTCCGATTCAAGAAGTCAATTTCAATGGGCACTTATCCAAATAACTATACTTAGAGATAAAGCTGGGCACTTAAGAGGCCTGGCATTCCAGGGTCTATTGCTGAAAATTTTAAATGGGTCTTAATTGTAGAAAAATGGTTTGTGGGCTTCATAGAGAGGTAGGGCTCAGAGACAGCGTCCAGGGAAAGCAGCGTGGCCAGCTCTCGCAAATTCATAGGCAAGTGGAGGGCGGCAGAGAAAAAGTGCTGAGAGAAACTGAATTCACTAGAGAGGTTTTGGACTTCAGAGCGTTAATACCTAGCAGAAGAGGGAATAAAGGTTTTGTAGGCTTCCCAGTAAAAACTACTAATGAAAAACCATGTGTAATTACTTCTCTTGGCTATGTCCCCCATAGCTGGATTTTTTTGGTTTTCTGAGTCTGATTTGCAGTGGTGGAACAAATTCCTCCAATATAACTGCTGCACATCCGAACACTTGATGTAACATCTCTCATAGCAGCTCTCCTTTATCCAGGCACATAGGCGAAATCATTTACTGCATTTGTCTACCCTTATTTTGACATTTTTCCTTTACTTTGCCCTCAGTTTACACTTCAGTAATATCTATTCTTGTCCATTACACTGCACTCACACCTGAATTATCTGAGAAATTCCACATAGCGCGTTAAGAAATGAGATCAGTGTCTAGAAAGTGTCTTTCTCTTGGTCATCTTTCTGTTCTCTGCCCTCGCTCCACACCGAACTTGGCTTCCATCTCTCTTCTGTTCTCATCTAATGGGTCTTTCCTTCCATTTTTTTTTCCCCCAAGTTATTGTCTCTGTTTCTTCCTTCCTTTTCAGAATGTATTTCCTTGTTTCCAACATTGGGCTCCACGTCTCCATTACACTTGAATTCCTCTTTAAGTTTCTTCATTGCTTCTGTTTCCGTCTTGAGCATATCACATGGTGTAGTTTTAAGGTGCTTACGGGTTCCTCTCTTTTGTGGCAGTCCCTTGCAATTCCACTAAACTTTTTTCATCATTTTGGTAATTGGTGTTTCACTTTTACTTTCACAGTTAGATACTCCTTTATGTCTGGGCTCCTTTAGCTGAAGAGTGGTGGAAGGTAATAGTCGGTGGTGAGCACTGCACCCAGAGGATGATGCTCTTGGAGGCAATTCAAGAAAATGGCTCGGAGTGATACTCTGCCTAGTATCCCTTGAGTTTTCCTGCCTTTTACAAGCACTCTCTACTCCATACTCTTGGACTTTTAGTTTGAAAATTAATTTATGCCATGAAAAAACAAACTTTTTTTAATTTTAGAACCTCTGTGCCCAATTGGCTTATCTCTGAGGCAATTTTTCAAACTCTGAAGTTCACCTATAGGAGTTTCAGGGTTGCTCTTTGCTGGGGAAAGCGCTTCATGCTCTTGGTTACTGGAATAGTGTCACTTGTTAATTCTTTTGAGCCAGAAAGGTTGGCATTCCGTCTGTCATTTATTGAACACAAAGTAATTCACTGACACTATTGATCTAAACAAGCACCAGCAGTATTAGTCTGTCTTACACAGTGAAGGCGCAGGGGCTCCCAGGCGTACGTGCACACTTGCCAGGAGTGAGAACTCTTCTGCGCTCCCGACAGCGTGACCAGCGTGTTTGTAACCTGTTCAGTTTTCTGTGTGTTCAGATCTCAGTTCAGCTGATGCAGGATTGTGGCTCTTTGCACATCATCGATAGAACATATTTTAATAGAAAATACAAGGCAGCAGGTCAGGAGAAACAGGTTTCTTGTCCTGAAACCAGTGTACTTACTTCCTAAACACACGTAGTAGAGTTCTTAGTGCTGTAGGAAACAGCTCTAGTGCCCTTACTATACACACAGTCCCACACAGCATGTAATGAGGGTGCTCTGTTTGCAGATGAGCAGAGAATTTGACCGTGTTCTTAATGATCTGTGACACTGGATTTGGAAGACCTGACTTCTGTCTTTGCTTTATATAGAATTAGTCATCAGCTACCCATGTCCAGAAGGGGAATGGCACGGAAATGTAACATACTGCTTCCGAAATTAAATTTCCTTCAGTGGCTTTGTAATGCAGACTATTTTCCATAAGTAGCCACATTAGAATCCCAGTAAACCTACTTATATTTTTAACCCCTGTTTTTATTTATTTCATTCCAATTTAGCTTTGTATTTGCAATTTAATTCATATACTTCTTGTACTGCAGCTGGGGAACCCAAGCCCATTATTGTAAGCTATCATTCATAATTAGAGTGACCAGCTAATTGTGAGCTAACTAACTGGCATAAATATTCCTCTTTTAGGAACTGATCTTTTTTTTTGTGAGTTTAGAAAGGGAAGGTGGAAGTAGATAGCCCTAAGCAGATACGGTTTGCTAGATATAGGTACGTACCTCTTCTCTCCCCAGGAGTCTGGAACGTGATTATTCACAGCAAAAGCGGTTTAGGAATATAAAGTGTTATTTTTCAGTGGGTGTCTTGTACACTGCTTATTCCTGCTTGAATCACTCCCCAGGAAAGTCGCTATGAAAACCCCACAGAGATTAGTACATGCATTTGGACTTTGCTAGTTCAGCTGCCAGTAGTCAACAAGCATGAAAACGTTCAGGATCGTGCGTGGGTGCCCCGCACTACCCTTTGTGGAGATTTGCTTTAGGACAGCTCACCGCAGACCCTACCCAGCCTCCATTCCTACAACATCCCATAGTTCCCCTTTAACTGTGAGTTTACTGGTTACAAGGGAGTAATCTGAATGCGTGTGCTATTGAGCGAACATAGTTTGCTTTGGGTGAAACACCCGCTATCTTTTTGTTTCTGTACTTAGTAGTTAGTAAAAACCAGTAAACCTAAATGTCTCCAGGTAGCTGTGTGAGTGAGCAAAACTGTCTTTCAAAAGTTGTTTCTAGCACAAGCTATTTGTACAACTAATATATAACAGTTGCAACAAAGGAGGTGTTACAGACAAGAAAATAAAGTTACCTAAGGTGATTAGATGATCTCATCCACTGCAGTATTTGAATCGTCTACAATACAGAGCGTATTTATTTCCAGTACTTCCCAATCATATGCTGGGAAGTTATTTTATTCCTGATTTACTTGATGAAGACAAAGAGTTAGCCACACTGAGGAGGTAGTATAATATTTTAGCCGCAGTAAATGTTACGCTGCCTAACTGCTGAGTGTCCAGCTACAGGCACCCAGCCCCCTGCCCAGGACGTGGGAGCATCAGTGCTCGGTCTTGCAGCTGCCTTTATTTTTCAGCGGGAGTTTGGGTCTGCATTTTTCCCTTTGATTTGAAATAGTTCAGCCTTACAATGATACAGTTGGACAGAAAACCACTAAATGCTTCCCAGCGATTTTGTTTATTCCTCAGTACTGGAGACCAGACTCCTAATTGTGTAATTGATGAGAGAGAAGTCCTTCTGGAACAATTCTTCCAGTTATGTCTGTTTGGGTTATTGGTTCTTTACTTTGCTGTGATACCGCTACAGGTGCAGGGCCTGAGTGGCCCACGTGAGCACACGGCGCTGCTGCCGTTCCGCCCGGGCAGCCCCGGGGTCCGGCTCTCGCACGCTACTTCGCACAGCTATTCCGTGGCGACACGGGGCAGCAGGGAAGCACGCCTGCATTCCTACAACTCAGCAAACAATAGCTTTAATTATTTCACTACTCTTCAATGTGAAGTCTGCGCTGAATACTTTCATGTCTTAACCGCATACCAGAAGGGCACTATTGTGATAGTTATTTTATGTTATCCCCTTTCTGGCATAAGACAAGGTATGTTCAGAATTTCCATTAACAAATATTTAGATGCCTGTTCAGTAATAGCATGAATATTTATTATTGGACAATATTAAAGAGCTTTATAACCATTAGCTGATTAACCTTGACAGTATCTCAGCGAGGAAGAAAGTGAAAGTAGTTATTATCTCTATTTTTGAATAATACTTACAAGATTATGGAATATTTTCTATGCCTAACGTAAATTACCACTATCAAAGAGAGAATGAGCCATATTCTATGTTTGGCTCCTGAAAGCAGCATGAGTGGTCATTGGCAAGGGCATCTGAGCGCAGGTTTTCATATTTAATGGCAGATAAAGGGGAACACGTAAACACCAATAATCTTGCTCACTTTTCTTTGCATACTCTACGTTTCGAATCGCAAACAGAAGCGATACTGGAGAGTCTCTCGCCCTACTAAGGTTAAGGAGCAGCTGAACTTTTAGGAACAATGTGAATGAACAAAATAGCTACGGTGCCTCCTACAGTTTTATGCACTTTAAGCAAGAAAATGGTTTTGTGAATAGGAATGGAAATGTTACTCATATTTGGGGCTACTGCATATATAAATATGTACACTTTTAATGAACATAAGTGTGAAAATACACAGAAGTATGTGTACATGCAACTGGACTAGTAGTTTTGACTGTTCTGTTCTAATTAGTACATAACCATGGTACACATCTGCATCAGCAGTGGCAGTCTCTAAACTTCCCTTTCACTTTCACACGTGTTTTCCTTTTTACAATTGCTACAAGCTGTATTAAAAAAATCAAACCCAAATTACTTTGTGGGACAAATATAAATTATCTTTCACCAAAAGGTAAAAAATCCCATAAATGTTCAAATTGCTGTTTTTCACCATTCCTAACTAGTTGCACTTCAGACTGTGCGGCTTGAATGACCAGGACAAACTGAGCTGCTTCACTTGCGTCCCCTGTGCACGCGGCTCCTCGCCGTGCTCGGGACCACGCGCTCGTCCTTCCGCGCCCCCCTTCTCGCGAGGCTCCAGATGAGCATCTGTAGGAGGGGACACTGGGTGTGAACGCGTCAGGCAAAAATACCACATTTGGGTTTGCCTGGGTTTGGCCACATCACTGGCCTTTAACAGCTTTGCCACTATAATGGACTATGTTATAAAATCGCATGTGTATTTTTACCACTGGTAGCTTAGGAGAAAATATTTGTTTTCTTGTTGTAAACGAAAGTGACAAATAGCCTTTAAACTAAGTGTTTTAACGAAGGGAACGCCAGTAAAAACTGTTTAAAATACTGAGATTTCAGAAACACGGACCTGTAGGGAGGTCATTTATGCATGCCCCATGAACGCAGCTCCATGGCCACTGCTAGGATTTGTGCCTGAGGATTATTTCGCTGTGGCATTCCCTGGAGAGAGTGTGAGACAGAGGGTGTGCACCTTAAAAACCCTTGGCTGGGGGAGAAAGCTTTCCAGAGAAAAAGGAAGAGTGCTCAGTAGGGGGAATTTGGGGCTGGACCATCCATAGATGAGAAGAAAACCAGTCAGAGGACAAACAGCCGAGACACATTCATCGGTTCTGACCGTGGCTGGCAGCTGAGAGCGCAAAGGCAGCGCCTTGCAGGACTGCTGGCGTTTGTGCGTCGCGCCTCTCCTCAGCGGCCTGGCTTAAAGCGGATCCTGTGGCAGAGGCCACGCTGCTGCAGAGGCAGAGGTCAGGATTGCTGTTCAGGTTGGCTCCACACACTCGGTTTCCCTGTACAGGCCACAGAGGAGAAACCTGGCGGAGATGCTGTATGGCTGGGCAGGTTCTCTCACTCGCTCGGCTCCTTTCTCCGACAGATACAGGGGTGAGGAGGCTCAGCTGCATCTGGAATGGGAAGACTCGGTCCTACTCCTTATAGCAGGTCAACGCGAGGACAGCAGGATCAGGACTGAGTCCATTGTAAAGAACGTAACAGTGACAGAAGGCCTTCTGAGAAATAAGCACAGTGCAATTTCAGCCAGTTTGTAGCAGTAAAATTAGCTGGTATCAACATATACCAGGCTGAACACAGGGTATTCAATGATACTGTCAAATGTAGTCAAAGTAATACACTGCACCCAGGCTTCATGCAAGTTTCACAAATACATTTTATTTTATCTGTTTTCAAATAGGTCAGATAAATATTTTATCTTTAAACAAATCCTGCCGACAGTGGAGAGCGTTGTTAACTGGGACCTAAACACTGAAATTTAACTGAAAAAGATGAAGTCATAGCTTCTGTTCTTCACTCGTAGATAATTATGGAAGAAGTAGCAATCTTGGAAAAAATTCTGTATGTGGATATAATTTCTACTGAAATGACAGTTTTTAATGCAAAGTGGGTCTTTAATACCATTCAAGCCTCTTTTCCCGACATCATTCCAGTACTGAAAACAGTTGAAAAAGGAGACTGGCACAGGCCAAGGCAGCTGAAGCATTTGAGAAAGAAGAGTAAGAGAAAAGTGAGAAAGAGGGACATTCCTTTTAGAAAAGCGAGAGCACTGCTGACACGGGGACATGGGAAAGTTCCTGGGAGAGCTGGCAGGGCCCGCAGAAAGGCAGGGTGCTGTGGACTGTGTCACCCGCTGCTTACGAAGGGAGATGGACTGGAGATACGAGGGTGCCGAAACCTGTTATTTTCTATTTGTCAGATGCTTGATGTCGGCCTCATCCAGAGAAAAACTTCTGGGATTGAGGCAATCGAGGATTCATGTGGGCTGCCAAATATCTAAGCATCTTTATGCACAACCTGCACAGAAAGACTCCCCTCCTCCCCGCTTAGTCCACTGCTGTCCCAGGCAGGCTGTTTATTCGGGATTGCAGGAGAGGGAAAGAGGAATGCTTTGCAGGCGTGCAGAGGACACTTCTCGTGACTGGGGCTACTTTCTAACGTGTTACCAGTAAAAACATCTTCCACAATTCAAGCGTTGGTGAATTTGTGAGTATGCTTTTGCTTTTTTTAAACACTGCAGCTCTTTAAATGCTACCCTGTTATATTAAACTATTTCAGGTTTGGTTTCAAAATGCTCGAGCCAAATTCAGACGGAACCTCTTACGTCAAGAAAACACAGGGGTGGATAAGACTTCAGACTCAACACTCCAAGCAGGGACCCCATCAGGTCCTGCCTCAGAAATATCCAATGCCTCCATGAGTCCATCCAGCACTCCCACTACTTTAACGGACTTGACTAATCCTACTATGCCTACTGTGACATCTGTCTTGACGTCAGTGCCCGGAAGTCTTGAGGTTCATGAATCTCGAAGTCCTTCACAGACAACTCTTACAAATCTTTTCTGATGACTCTTTCTTATAATTTCTTTAAAAAAGAAATTATTCTTAGTTGAAATTCCAAGTGTATTTTAATAGAGGCTTTGAGCAACTGACTAACCACAATTAGGATCTCTCCTAAAAACCAGAAGGAAATGTAGTGTTTTGGTATGACGGAGTACGGACTGAAGAATAACTTGGAAGATCTATTGCAACACAACATTTGTGTAACTGTACAGTTTTGTGGACTGAGCAAGGGAAACAGCAATTAATTTAAGTTGGCTAAAGCTTCTGTATTTTCAAAGACTGCCATGTGCCTTATATACTGTTTTATCTACATACTTTGGATTCCATGTCCACTTCTCTCTTTTTCTCTCTGTATATTTATGACCAGGGCAAAAATGTTAAGAGTTTGTTACTTTGAATAGTCCTAAGCCTTTCATTGGTTGCTTTGTTGTTTTAGAATTTTAAGGTCGAAGTCTGTTCGAATACCAGAATTTGTAAAATCTAACCAGTAATAAAACCACTTATGGAAACTACTTGGTAATGGCTGCAGTTACATTTAACATTAGTGCCACAATCCAGATAGGCTGATTGTATTTAAAAGGATTAGAAAACTGCACTGCAAACACAGTACCTGCCTAGGATAAACTCTAAATATGATGTATACGTTCCTCCTGTTCCTGAAGTATATATGGGTGAGAAATCCAGCTTGTACAACAGTCTAGGTATCTTCATTCTAGAGAAATAAATAACTGTTACTTGCAGGTAGAAGTTATCAGATATTGTTAAAATTCAAAGAGAAAAACTATATGTAATTTTGCTGCGTGAAAGAAACCTGACTTCAGCTAGCATTTATGAAAACAATCTTGCTTTTGTGCAAGAGACGGCTCGTCCCATTTCACCGAGGAGGCAACGGGGTATCCGACAGCTGTGTGGCCACAATCGGCCAGAGGTGGGCACGGGGTCATATTTTCCCTAGGAAAAAGACAGAAGTATTTCAGGTTATTTTACAACACTGGTGGGCAAAGTTGAGCCAAAATTATGTTTCATAAGGTCACAGCCTTACATTTTTTGTAATGCTTTGAAGGGATGAAAAGCCAAGGAAGACTATGATATTACCGGCACTAATAAAAGTGGTTATTCCTTTAATGATTCTGGACCTTTCAATACAATTGAATTCCTTCTCCCCAAAAACTCTGCCGAATATAACTCATATTTTGAGTTTTTTTCCTATTGTTTTTAAAGATGCTT
Source organism: Chionis minor (assembly GCA_013398295.1). Lineage (NCBI taxonomy): Eukaryota > Metazoa > Chordata > Aves > Charadriiformes > Chionidae > Chionis > Chionis minor. The sequence goes on from VZSF01010885.1 coordinate 610,075, forward strand.
TTCTGTAATTAAGGAAATACCTCAGCAAAGTTTAAATATGTATAAGAACGAGTATACACTATGCTGTTTGCCCAGTAGTTTTATAGATTTTGAGTGGTCCATAAGATGCATATGGTTGTTCCTTTTCAAACCTGTTAAAATCAGTTTGTTTCCGTTAAATGCTAGGTTGTGTGTGCCTAGCTCTCTAAAACTAATCCGCCATTCCCACTGGATCAAAATGGCTAAAAGATTATTCCAAATAAACAGCAAGTTAGGTGCCAAGATTCATGTTCTTCGCCCTTTTCAGTGCACTGAAGATGATTTAGTAGGCCAGGCTCTTTGGTAACAATGTTTTGGTTTTAAAAGCGCTACTTTCAGCTTTCTCAGCTGAAAATTTGCCATTCTTTTGCAAGCCAAATTCCTATGGAGATCAGTGAGAGATCTCAGGGCACGAGGACTGTGGGATAGAAATGCTGACATAATTAGGTCATTTATTAACCTTTTTTTACCCTTCAGCTTAGAAGCCCCACAGGTGAGTTACTGAAAAGCCAGAGAGTCCTAAAAAAATTGTAACTAGCTAAGATCTGTGAAAGGGATTATGTTCTGGTCACTAAAACCAGTAGGCTAGCATAGCTCATTAAGTTTATGCACGATGATGAAACATTAAAAAGGATAATTTGGGTTGAATTAATAACTGTTACAGGTTTGTCCAAGACATTTTTCCTCACAATATAAATGTCTACTAAGGAAACTGTGCCGGTTAGTGGACTGCAAAAGAGAACATATCCGCCTTTCAAAGATACTCAGACACAGAGATTCTGCTGTACGTAATGTTTTGTTCGTTGTCAATTACCTTGGAGATTTTATTTTTTTTGACATGCTTAGCTGGATCTTTTCTTAATTTAAAAGGCAATGTTGGTCCACTGTTAAAGGGATACAGCGCGTAATTAAAAACGCTGTGTATTAACCTGTAAACAGTTTTTAAAAACTGAATCCTGAATTCTTAAGTGTTACGGCAAATGTAGCAGATAACAATTCAAATGGTTCTTCAAAATTGCAGTGCTATTATTTGTGATCTTGTATTTTAACTACCTGAATCCACATGGATGGAAATACCTTTCAAATCAATTCTCAATATTGCCTTTTCAAGTAACTGACATTTATGAAGGGGAATACTCTCGTGTTAATCTTATCTAAAACCTATAAGAGACAATTAGAGAAATTGTCTGGTTTAATCAAATCAGGGATTTTGCATATAAATAAGAGACAATATTCTATGTAGGGTCTTTATGTAGGTGCATTAGGATTCACTCTCTGGCTCCAATGACCTATGTTGTCCCCATGATTGTTTCAATCCTGTGGTATTGTTTGGTTGTTTAGAGCTTGTTGGTTTTGAATGCTGTACATTTTTTTACTACTGCAATCCTAATGTTTCTTCACATACTTGTACAGTTCCACATTTGATGTATTAGTCTGAAATTCTGTTAAAAACATGAACAAAAATGGAAATGATATTTCTTTGGAAGTGTATTTTTACTGTATATCTAATTTGAACTAGTTGAACATACTTCTTTACATTTTGCATGGTAGGTGTGTAGTTCATTTTTTAAATATGAGAGAGACTTAAGAGTAACTTAGAACAAGAATATAATGAAACCTATACAAATATGGAAAATACATACAATGATTTGCTACTTTTTGACTCAAGAAACTTTTTGAAATACATTTTACCTAGTTTATTTAAGATAATGCAGATATTTTGTCTCTGAGTTTATACATAATACAGAATACAAAAGGGGCTCACACTGGATTGTTCCTGTCAAGCAAAGAGAAAGGATATTTGATCTGAAGAATGCTGAATAAATGCATTTTGATCTACAGCAGAGAGGGATAGCACTACTATAAGTGATGTGTAATCACAACTTAAAATTTATCGACACTATTCATTGCTACATTTCATAAAACTTACTTTTCATTCAAATTATCTGAGTTTGAGAAGAGAATTCTAAGGATCATTATACTAATGAAGAAGCTGAATGCCTGCCCTAGAAGCAAAAGGCAATTTATCAAACATACTATAGATGGAGAAAGTGCCTCCAGGATATTTTGGTTTCCAAACTATCTTTTCTTCCTAGTTATTAAAAGAAACACGTATTTAGAGCACTTTCCTATAATTGTTTGCTATTTTTTGTCTGTTGGAAGGTAAAGACTAAAGCGTAGGCACTTGTAATAATAACCTTCATCTAAAGGAAAAGGAGAAAAAACCCCAAATCAAAACAATAATCAGGCTTCATATTTAAGCAAAGCCATCCAGGTGACTGAAAGAAGTTCCATATGTGGATGCTTATAGTCTTCACAGTGACTTAGTACTGATTGGAAGGAGAGATTTTAATTGCAAGTAGGTGAATTATGATTTTTTTTTTTTACTTCAGAAAGCCAGGATGAATTACATCATTGTTGCTGGTTTTTAAAATGAAATTTGATGTGAGTTACCATTAGAAAGGGTCGTAATGGCAAATATAGTGTGAAGAGATAAGCGTAGACATTTTAAGAATGACTTTTTTCCCCTTTTCTTTCCATCTTTTTAAGCCCGGCTCTTCCCCAGGACGCATCATGACCTGCTGGCAATGGGCTCGGGTTACTTTAACGAAGGGCAGGTCATCAGTTTATCGGCTCCTCCAGCCTCCGCGTACCGCGGGATTCCTCCTGGCGCTGGCAAACGCGTCTCGTTCGCCTCGCACAGTCTGGCTGTTCACAGCTGCCACAGTGGGAATCCTCCAACCAGCTGAATGCTTCGGGGGAGTTTTCTCCTACCTCTGCAGGAATTTATCCCTTCTGAATAAGGGGGATTTAAACCATTCTTGGTAGCAGCTAATCTATCCATAGATAAAAAAATTATCTGTAAAATGAACAGCCTACGCATTTCTGAGATCACTTTGGAAAGCATCTGAAAAGGCTACAGGTGAAATAGATGTGCCACACGTCCAGCTGACACCAGCAGCCAGGGTTTGGATGGGTGTGAAACACTTGTGCACCCACATTCTGGTGCACACAATCACGCAGTTGCCAGCTATCTGCATTTCTGCTTCCCAGGGTTGTAATCACCCCTCCCTTTCCACACCTTCAAGTCCTTTTTGTCTTGTCCTGTGAGTGAGTTGATTAAAACTCTGCTTAATCCCATACTTAAAGCAATTTTGTCTGAGTCTGCAGTATCTTTCTTAAAAAACTAAGTATAGCAAACCACAAACATCGTTCGCACCCTCCCATACATTGCACTTAGGGCTGGTCGGGCTCTCTGGCACGGTATGTCACTACCTGCGTAAGCAGGTTGGGTTATGTGGGTCGTGGTCTCTTCTCATTCTAATTAAAGAGGAGCAAAGGAATAAATATGAGATTCTGAACCTACAGTGAATAAAAACGTGTTTTAAGAGTACCTTAGGACTGGCAAATCACGACAAAGAGGGCAGAAAGGGGGTGTATTTGTGACTCGCAGAAAGCTGCGCTGGTTCTGAAGATGCGCAGCGAGCGGCTGGACTCGGAGCGCTCAGGTTTTCACTCCCACAGGTGGAGAGACGGTCGTTAGTTCATGGCAGGCTTTAGCTGGGATGCTCGGAGCGATGGGCAAAGTGAAGACTCAAGTCTGACTCTTCCATAACATTAGGTGAGTTCTCAGTAATTTCTCTGAAAAATCATGGGGGAAAAGCCGGCTGCACGGAATAGCAGGGTGACACCTTTTACAAGCAAATATGCTGCTAATGAAGCGTTTGTCCCCCCGTTTTGTGGCACAGTGCTGCTAGGAGGGAATCTTCAGTCTGCACGTGCTCTCCTGAAAACGTTCAGGAAGCGAGCCGAACTCCTGGGAACGGCAGAGAAACCAACAACCTGCATTTGCAATTAACTGGAACAATTTATAATGGCAATCAATATCCGTCTCTCATTTTGCTAACATTTCTTATCTCGTAAGCTATGTACAAAGTTAGTCTTTCAGCATTTGGGGTGGTACAGTTGTTTTTAGGGTTTTTTACTGAAGCTCGCTTTGGCTCTGTGCTGTGAACGGGCGATCGTACCGAGCTGCATCCGCCACCAGTTGTTACTATCCCTTGGCAAAAAAGCATCAGGTGTGAAATGGCCCTTATAGAAAAGCCCGAATCTTCACCTGGGTTTAGCTGCTCTTCTGATTGCGTTGAGGGAGCTTTCACCCTGCGTCAAGATAAGAGTCGCGCTGTCACAGTGCTGTGACCAGGTTTTGTCACAGGAATCGGCTCTGGCCACATGCGGCAGGGAGCAGACACGGGAAAGACTTCCAGCATGCAAGTTTTCCATGCGGAGGGAGAGAGAACCCAGCCTCAAAAATTATTTCCACCGAACCAGCAAATAGTGACAGGCCTAACAGATAGAAATTTATATTACTACCATTTCTGCTACAATTGTACTCTCCCCCTAAGCTTTTATACTAATTAAACATGTGTTTCATCTTACCATTCGGCCTGGTAAAGACAGAGTGGTGCTGGATCAGGGCTATGAATGGCATTTATCAATTTTACAATGTTTTTTCAAGGACTAGATAAAAAGATTTCTGATCAGATTAATATAATGTCAGCAGATTTTTCTGGCCTAATAACTGGATTTCCGTAGCAACAAAGGTCAGGAAATATGTTGGGATTTTTGTTTTGAGCAAAGCACAGTACTTAAAATATACAACCTGCCAATAGTAAATTCAGACCTAGCAATATCATTTAGCGTGCTAACGCATAACACCGTGCAAATTATAATTATTTCCCGAGAATACTATTTCTGTGGAAGTTCTTATTTTGTTAAAAAAAATCCCTGTAAAAGGCATGGATCTGCATCTATATTTACACAGCTTGTTTACATGGCATTTTATCAATTTATTAGATTGTAAAATCTAGCACTTAACAGAAAGTTAAATTTTTGCAGTAACCCCTAGAAAAAACAAATGACTAAGCTTTTCATTAAGGACACGTACTCTATCCACTGCACAGTTTAGCCCAGTACCTACGAAAAAAAGTAATATAACAGAGGGATGCAAATATTTGGACAGTGTTATGCAATTCTACGGTGACCTGGTTTAACTGATAAATATCAGCAATGACTTTTTCCAGGTGCGTACAGGTTACTGGGTAATTAGTGTTAGGAAGCCGCGATGAACTTGCAGCACTGCAAACACAGAAATAGCCATACATTTTTCTTCCAATGACATAGAACTCCCCAGGCCTTTATCCACCCACCGCACGGCAACTACTGTGTCATTTAATGTTCCTTGGTTACTAGTTGAACACAGTGAGAAGATACTCATGCTTTGGTAATTTAAAGTGTTCCTAGGAATGGATTTTGAATTTCTCTGAGCACATTGGTCCAATAAAGAGTAACTATGCTAAGGAGCTCTAATCATGTATTATTCACATTGGCTGAAACCTCTGCTAGGCAGCTAGAGACAGTTTCTTCCCTACACAGAGCTAAAAGAGCAAATTCTCCCAGTGGTTCTCCGTGTATAGATCTGACAGATCTTACTGGCTCTCCTTGATGACTGAAGTAAGAAACAAGTCCAAGAGGCATATTTATGTTCTTATCAGCTCTGCTCTCGGTGACTTTACAAGATAAATCTGGCAGCTTTGGCGTACCCTGTTTGGCCGAATGCCTCTGGCCCAGACAGTCATTGTGCCTCTGGAGCCACCCGACAGCTCGGGTGGCTCCACCGTAGCATGTCACACCTTCACAATATTGTTCAAACCAGGTTTTTTGCCTAACGAACATCCCATCCAGCGATATGGTCCATCTGCTTAACCCTGGCACATGGGAAGTGCAGATGTGAGATCAGCATGGACACATTTCAATTGGGTTTTTTCCAATTACAGCCTCCAGCCTACAGAAATTTCTTTCCCACCAATTATTTCATTTGCCTTTTCCCATCATTTCCACATGTTTGATCACTCATTTTTTGCTGTCCTTGTTCTGGAAATCAAGACTAACAAAAGCGATACCCTGTAATACAGCTTTGCAGGCTGTGAACGAGCGAGAAGCTGACGACAAGCTGCTCTGGGCAAGGCCTCTGGGAAGGCACGGAAGAACAATTTCGGAAACGCCAGGTCTGTCGCCCACCCACAGATAACATGGTAAACAGATGACCAAGTCCCCAAAGACATCTCGTCTCTTGCACCCAAAGGTTCCAAGGATTTGTTAATGGTTGGATAAAACTTTTTGAGCCAAAAGAACACTTTTTTTATTGTTGCTTTTGTGATTATCCTAGACAGGCAGCTTCAGCTGTTTCAGACTGTAGATCCCCTGAACGTTTTCTACTGGAGGTGCAGACTGTTGCCTAGTGGATGTAGCCCTGCTGACCACAGACTTGCCTTTACTAGTTCACATGCACAGATCCCTCAGAAGTAGCTCAAAAGCTTTTATATCCATTTTTGTTACTGTATGATCTGACTGTTTCTGGAGAAGGCGGCAGACAAGCGTGAGCTACCTGTGGGCTCAGGAGAGAAGATGTTGCACATCCATGAGCTTGCACTGCTCTCTGAAAGGCGGCTCTTCCCTCCAGCGCTGGCTGCAGTGCTCACTTTCATCCGGGCAGGGCTCGTAAGAGAATTCTTTTCTGTGATTCTTTACTCTGGTTCCCCAAGTGCAGGCAGTTCCTAGTCATGTTTTGTGTTCGTGCTCTGTCTTTCTGTTGTGTCCCAGAGGTTAGAGCTTGCGCGCACCAACACGCGCTGGCACTGACAGGGTTCTCCAGAGTCCCTTCTGGCTATTCCAGCACAAAAGAGCAGTCTCGGGAAAGACACTGGCGGCTGTTTGTAGAACTACTTTCTGCCCACAAAACAGCTCCAGCTCCTGGGGATCTGGGTTTGGAGCGTGAGGTGTGTTGCTGCCACTCCCATGCAGACACCGTCATTACCAGAGGGCTCACTCAGGGAAGACGGAAAGCGAGGCTGCCTTCACGTTTTACAAGATCTGCATAAAACTAGAATCCATTCTAATTCCACAATTATATTGGAGGTGACGCCAAGTGTTAAAGGGAAGAATGTGTTTCTGGCAGGACTCCACGTATTTCTGTTCTGTCTTTTTCTGCCTATTGCTTGGAGCAGAGACCGAGGCAGGACTCCTGCCTCCTGGTTCCACCGCAGATGCTAGTTGACTCTGCAGCCGCCACGTGGAGGCTGTCCAGAGGTTACTTCACTTTATTTTGAGAAAGTGCTTTGAAGTTCTTGAGTGAACAGTGCTAAGCTAGAGTAAAATGTGTGGAATCGCAAAGTGGAAGTCCCTACATTTCACACGGGAAGCCATCAGAAAATGAAACTGCAGCAGATGAATGTGACCACGTGCGCGTACCTCCAATCTCACCTTCCGAGACCCAACCACTGCTTGACTGAGCTGGGCTGGAGACAGGAGACCCTGGAAAATGGGAACCAGAAACTACCCCGTGTTGATTTAGGAATTTGCAAGCTGTATGAGAACACACAGATCAATCACGTGCAACAAACTCGGAGGAATTTATACTGAATGGTACTGAAGGAAATCTTCCTTTTCCAGGAAAGAGCCACTAGATGATATTATTTGGTGACCTCAGATGAGAAAGCACGGGCCTGTGAAGCGGGGATGTGGAAAACTAAACACAGTCAGAACAGGTAAGGCTGAGAGCATGAGAAGTCTATCCTTTCTCCTTCCCTGAGAGACAGTAAAAGTCCTAGGAGCTTTACAACTGAAAGAAGATAAAGACACATTTCTATATAAAAATCACTGAAAGAGTGTTTGGGAAGAACACCAGGCCCAGAGGTCAGGAGCGCAGGATTGCTGGGATAAGGCGAAGTTTCGGTGTTAGAGGTGACGCCACCCCTGGTCACCGGGAAGGCTTTTGGGATGGGGAAGGGTTTCAGCTTCATGCTGTACAGGTCAGGAGAGACCGATCCGTAAGGTGTGTAACAATACTGGAACATTCAATGCTCAGCAAGTGCTCAGCATCCCAGCCCTTCTTGTTAATAGACGGTAAAAGATGATGGCAAGGGTATGTTGGAGGGCTCAGCGTTTTCTTTCATGCTTCCAAGCTTTCGGTCAGAAATCTGAAGGAGACAAACCCAGCCTATTACACATGCTGCCTTTGTACCCAAAACTGCTCTTTGCTACTGTAAGCTGGCTCTCTTCATTAAATGTATTTACTTAGCAATAGATCTGTTGTTACATATGAATAATTAACAAGGAAATATGTCACTTATGCAGTAGTGCCGCACGTTTCTGGCTGCCCAAGTTTCCAGTCCTACAAAGCCTGTAATGGGAAACTGTAAGCTAAATCTCTCATTTTACAGAGTTTAATTTTGGGCATGTTTCTTATCTTGGTGTGTTACCTAACTGTTGAAAGTGACAAAAACAGATGCTATAAAATGCAGGAAAAATGCAGCTGGCCTGAACCTCAAGTATTAACAAAGCATATTCCCTTGATATACACTAATCTTATACCTTTAAAACCAGGAAAGATTCAGTTAAACTAACAATCGTTTTATAGTCTCTGTAGAACCGTAGAAGCTTAGGGATCCTTTGTTATTCCTCCATAAAGAGGAAAGTTATAGTGAATGTGCCCTTCTTAAGTCGGGTATTTTTAAATACTAACGTTTATTGCTCTGCAGTTTCTCTTTAACGCGTGCAAAGAGAACAAGAAAACACCTAGCTGCACAGGCGTATTTTTAGAAACAATAAAAGAGTCCTCTGTTAATAACTGGTTACCTCTTTTGCCGTTTGCGTAGCTGATCATTGTTAATGATCCAGTTAACAAGATTCATTAGGGAGGTTGAAAGACTTGCAGTTATATGGTGCGTGGTCTGTGGTAGTTGGGAATGCAGCGTGTGCCTACGGAGCTGTCACATCTCTGGGAAAGCGCCCTTGGTTGGACACACACAAAACCGCCCCATTTGGGTCCCACGTGCCAAACCCACCCATCCCTGCATGTCTATTAATATGCAAAAGTGGACTAACGTGGCCCAGCTGCAGCAATTTCTTTGGATTAACACTAAATCTGCAGATTCTCTCCCTGCCGAAGCCTTCCCCAGAGCTCCAGTTTTGGGCTAACACTCCTTTCCACAGAGGCACGTACCTGGAGGCAAGCCGACGCTCAGATTTTGTATGTTTCTGAGAACATTTGGATATAGTAAGAACAAGAAGTAAATACCCAAGTAACATCAGAGCCTCTGCTTTATTCTCCTCGCTGCTTTTGGACACAGATCAAGACTAAAGGCACTGGTCTCCCACACGTAATTCGAGGGTTTTTATTAGGTGACCCCCTGATCAGCTCTGTCAAGCAGCCAACGTGCGTTACCCGGCGTGAGCAGCCAGGCAGGGCTCAGCGCCACCGGGGCAGGTGGAGCCGGCTGGGGCATCCCCGCGCCATCTCACGCGGTGTGCTGCCGGCATAGCCAAAAAGCCTTAATAGTTTCCTCACCAAATTAAACCAGACGGCCCCGTCAGTCCCTGACTCCAGTCTGCAGCAAACGCAGTTACACACAGTGTCTTTTACAGAAATGCAGCTTCACCTGTGTTTGCCACGAAGCCGGCCCTGCTGTTTGTGAGGGGGCACTAATGAAAAATGAGCTTAATTTTATGTCTTGACGTGGCATCTGGATCATCAAAGCATTACATTAAGTTGGCCCCAAGTAAAGATTTTATGAATTTAAAAAAAAAAAAGATAAAATGATTACCAAGAGTCGTGTTTTTGCAGAGCTCAGCCGTACAACCGTGTGTAGGAAACACAGTATTTTGCTTGCAAGCTGAGCCCTGTGCATCTCACAGGATATTAATGCAAAAGTGGGAGAAATCTAATCTTAATCTTCTAGAGACTGAAACACTGATATAACATGTCATGCCCTGTCATCACCTGTTGCTAAGGGTTGAGATATTCCCAGTGTTGGAAGGAGACTGCGAATGAGGAGTGCATTTTGATGACTGCGGAGGAGGGAGGGGAGATTCTCAGGAACTGTTGAAGATGCTGCTGCTTTATAGTGTGTAAAATATACCTGACCTGCGGCAGCGGATCAGCAGAGGCAGCCTGAGGTGCCTGCACTGAAAACATCTCCTTTTGAGCCGCTGACACGTTTAGCAGCTGTCAGTCAAGGAGGAGAGCGGATCCTCTCGTCAGCAGACCTCCTCACAAGCTATTGTTGCAAAGGCCTAAAATGTGGCTCCTTCTTCAGCGTTCCCTTGTCCCACACCGAGCATCTCTTTCAGCTTCACATTCTCCTTACGCTCCTCTTTTCATCTTTTGTACGCTGCTGCCTTGCTTCCACCTGCCGCCCCCCGGTGCCACCTGCTCGCCTCTCTGCACTTGGGCTCCTTTGTTTCTTTCCCTTGTCTCTGCTCCCTGGAGGAAGGCAGCACCAGGAGCGTATTGTCCCAGGTTGCTCCCCCTCGGGCTTACTTACTCGCCTTATTATTGCAATCGCAGCCTTCCCTTGCATCACCAGGACCACTGGCACCGCACCGTATGCTTCACCGACAAAAACAAAGCCCAAAACTAAGAGGAGGCCTGAGAAGCCAGGAGCCCCGGCAGGCAGGGTGCCAACGCACCAGCGGCAGAAAAGAAACACAGACACAAGCCAAGAAGGAGAGAGTGGGCTTCAAGGACAGCCAGGGCTGGAAAGCTGGAGGAACATGAGCCTGGAAGCAGTGGCAGGTCTCCACACCAACAGCGGGTGCAAAGCACAGCAAAGAAGTTATGGGAAGAGTCACAACATTGCTTTTTGCAACCAAGCATCCATCTTGCCATTAAATTCCCCCAGCAGCTTAGCCTTCCGCTGTAAAAGCAGGGCTGAAGTGCTCCTTTCACTTACACTTTGTTGAGTGTCTTGGGATCGTGAAGTCTCTGGGGTCTCGCCTGTGCTTTGGCAGCTGGCACAGCTGGGCCCCACTGTGAGACAGAGACGGGGCTCCGCAACCATGCGAATGATTTGTGTTCACATTATTAGTACATCTATTACTGGTTTTAATAACAGTAGCAACCTAATACACCGGTTTCTGCCATGTCTGGGAAACAGGGTTCCATTCCTATGGATTTCATGGCAGGGATTGGGAATTAAGAGCTCCCGGTCGCACAAGGTTGCTGTTCAGGCGCCAATGAACGGCCCCACGTCAGGCAGCCAGACGGAAGCACCAACGCAGGGACAAATGGGCGCCTTTGCCGGGCTCGGCCTGGGGACTGGTGGGGCTCGGCCTGGCGTGCCTCGTCCCCGTACCTCCGCCCCGGAACACCGCCTGGCACAACTTCCAGCCGCGCATCCCTCTGCGCCTCCAGGGAGCCTCCAAGGGTGCGGGAGCAGCACTGCGGCACGGCTGGCACAGCCCCTGGTCCCGGCGCTGGTCCCGGCCCTGGTCTCGGCGCTGCTCCCCAGAGAAGGGGTTTCGCGCAGGGCTGAGTCTCTCGGGCCCCTCCAGGCACCGCCCGCCCCGTCCCGCCCCGCTGCACCCAGGGCTGCCCCTCGCGGCGGCCGCGGGACCCAGCCCGGCGGGAGCGGCCCGGCCCCGGCCCCGGCCCCNCTGCGGGGCCGGGGGGCGCTGCGGGGGGCCGGGCCCGCACAGCGGAACGGCGCTGCGGAGCGGGGAGCGGGGCGGGGGGAAGGGCCGGGGCTCGGGCTCCCCCATCCAGCACCGAGCAGCCCCGCTCCGCTCGGCCCCGGCAGCGCCGGCAGCTGCGAACGCCTCTTGCCCGGTAAAGGACAGGGCTCGGCTTCGCCTCTCCCAGACCGCAGCTGCCCTCGCGGCCCCGGGGCACAGGGCTGCGGGCGAGCAGAGCCCCCAGGGAAGTTGGGAACGTGGTGAGGCAGGAGGAGAGGCGTGCGGGAGGCAGCGCTGCACTCCCGGCGTCACCCTCTGCTCTGGTGTCACCCTCTGCTCCGGCGTCACCCTCTGCTCTGGTGTCACCCTCTGGCGTCACCCTCTGCTCCAGTGTCACCCTCTGCTCTGGTGTCACCCTCTGCTCCGGCATCACACTCTGGTGTCACCCTCTGCTCTGGCGTCACCCTCTGCTCTGGCATCACGCTCTGCTCCAGCGTCACCCTCTGCTCCGGCGTCACCCTCTGCTCCGGCGTCACCCTCTGCTCTGGTGTCACACTCTGGCGTCACCCTCTGCTCCAGTGTCACCCTCTGCTCTGGTGTCACCCTCTGCTCCGGCATCACACTCTGGTGTCACCCTCTGCTCTGGTGTCACCCTCTGCTCTGGCATCACCCTCTGCTCTGGCATCACGCTCTGCTCCAGCGTCACCCTCTGCTCCGGCGTCACCCTCTGCTCTGGTGTCACCCTCTGCTCCGGCATCACCCTCTGCTCCAGTGTCACCCTCTGCTCTGGTGTCACACACTGCTCCGGCATCACACTCTGGCGTCACCCTCTGCTCTGGCGTCACCCTCTGCTCTGGCATCACGCTCTGCTCTGGTGTCACACTCTGGTGTCACACTCTGCTCTGGTGTCACACACTGCTCCGGCGTCACGCCGACACGCAGCCACAGCCTCAGCAACACCTCCGGGGCTCTGCCGTTCCTGGCGAGGTCTCCTGCAAACTTCATAGCTCAGGCTGTAAACTCGCCGCGATCTTAAGCCACGCCAGGGCCCAGCGGCCTGGAGGGCTCAGTGAACCGCAGGGAGCAAACGTGACATGCTGGAAAGCAGCGTCACACGTGCTGTCCCCCTCGCAGGGACCAGTTCAGGGAATCTCGGCCAGTCAGGGCGCCAAGAGGGTGTGGGCTCAGGCCTGGAGAGGACAGGACAGAAGGGGCTCCCAGCATACCCGGTGAGGAGGCTGGTGGCATTATCTGGGAGCAGAAACTATGAACACGATTAAGAAAATCAAATTGCAGTGCACACACTGTCCAGTTGTCTGTCTCTAGTGAATAGGATAGAAGCCCTTCTGATTGAGACTGTTAAAAAGTGGACTGGACAGATGAGTAGAAGGTAACATTTCTAGCAGGCACCTCTGCTCTGGGGCTGCAGCACGAAGTTTAGCTCGGAGGATTTCCTGACCTAGAGAAAGGCAAGAGGCACCCCCCTTTCCTGCAGCACGCTTTCTCTTGCACAGAGCGTGTAAAATCTGCATACAAGTAGTGTACCACCATGTGTCTGGGCAGCGAGCGGAGCCCAGCAGAAAAACTGAAAGGCTCTGAGAAGTGGGGGCTCAGCGAGTCTCATTTAATTACAAGTGCCGTGCTTGCTCTGCTCAGCCCCACCCACATGCCATTTCACGCCTGATTTCTTCTCTGATTTCTTTGGGGAAAGAGAGGGAATTCGAGTGCATGTAATTTGGGTTAACAAGACGCATTATATGCAGCCTCATTCTTGTAAAAACTTTCACAGGGAAATCACCCAGCCCATGGAGAGAAAAAGTTCTCTCCTTATTGTAATTTTTCCAAGGCTAATCAAACTCTCACCGTTATCCTATTGATCACAGGGAAGGTTTGATTTTCTACCGGTTGCCTAGTTAAGGTACAGTAGCTGTTGCTTGGCTTACTCCATGCTGTGAGTACAACAGAGATCAACCCTCCATTTCTATGCTTCTTTTTGTCCCTTTCCTAGGTCCCTTTTCCTTCAAAGCTCACCTGCCTTTTGCTTTTGTGGTGCTCTACCTGCGTTTCGCCTTCTCCTATATCCATTGAGCAACAAAAGGTGAAAAGCTGGGTTTATACAATTAAAATTGTCAGAGTAAGAATGGGAAAAAGTGAAAATCCTGAAGAGGTTTGAAAACAGGAGGCAAAGGAAAAGTTAGATATGAATGTGGCATCCCCCAACAATACGGACAAAAAGGCTCCGTGTCCAGTACCCGGGGGTGCTGTTAGCATAAACTCCCTCCAGCTTGGACCAGTAATTATAAGGTATGAGCCCTTCGTGGTGGTGCGTGTCCGGAGCAGTCGCTGAATGCAGGAGATCTAATCCTGCCATTATTGCCACGAGCTTTATAGTCTCCAAAGCTTGTCTTCCCGTGTGAGGAAAAGCATCAGGCTCCATTTCAAGGTGCCGTTCCCGTCCCTCGGGGGGACAGCTGCTGTGTGTCAGCGCACAGCAAGGAGCAGGGAACAGCCACACAAGAGCAGCGTGCTGGAGAAAGGTGCAGGCTTTGCTTTGCCTTCCTGCGCAAGGGTTTCTTTGGATGTGTTTTGTGTCCCTTCAAGTCACTTGGGAGTTTAGGAGAGCCAGAGAGAATAGCTTTTTCTGTCATTATTTGATAACCAATACAGTTCCCTTTGACCCTCTCCCCTCTTCCCAAAAAAGAAAGACCAGCTCAGCATTGTGTTATTTTTCAAAGCCTTTACAAATTAAGACAGTAACATGGAAATCCTCGTTGGGTTTCAGTTCATACTTCCTCCCATGCTGGGCTGAAACGGGGATTCTTTTGTGATGGCTGTGCTGCTTATTTTTTTTAAACCTCCTGAATTTGGCACACTGCCCTACTTTATTTTCTTTCCATTCTCTAGTGCTGCTCCCATTGGGAGGCTCATTCGCTTCTAATGCATGGTGTTATCTTTTGCAAGTTGAACTCTAAATCCCCGTGTTGTTTTTTCCTTGCTTGTTATTCAGGTACAGGGAATGTTAATGATGTCTCTTTGGCTGGTGGATGCTCTGGCTATGTGGCTTTAATTATTTTTATTAATGTGTTTTATAAAGCAAATTACAGATAAATGTAGATTTGAACTACAGCTTAGAGATGGCACAACTGCGAGACTTCACAATCTTTCATTTGTGGGTGAAATGCACAATAGCATCTTCCATGGCAAGAGGATGTTCACAGGTGTGACTGGGAGAGGCTTCACTGAACCAAATGCTCCCAAACTATAAACTGACACCTGGTACGCGGAGGGACAGGGAAGAGGAGAGGGAAGGGAGCAGACCTGCAAAATATCTTGTATTCAGGGTCAGTGAGCACTGCTCCTGCTCAGGGGCATCTGCCCGTGCCAAGGAGGAGACAGACTTCTACTTGCAGCACTCAACAGTCCCCATCGTAGTGGTTGGACGATCCTCAAATTAGAGATGCAGAGACCTTATAAAGAAAAGATCCAAGTTCTCTACTTGTCCCTGGTTCAAAATTCCCTGAAAACTTCCTAAAAACTTCTCAGTGGCTCAGGAGAACCAGGGTGTGGTTTTATCGCGGTGGGGTTTGCTGGCAGAGATCTCTGACTGTCCTCCTCGCCCCGGCTGCCATTCCTGAGCCTGTGGCTTAAGGCTACAGGCGCCGGAGGCCCTTGTTATGGCTGCGGCTGAAGCTGTTTATGTTGCTCAGCCAATTCAGTCTCTTGTTCCAGCGCTCTGGCCTCCCGGGGGACCTGCTGCGCTGAGCTGTGTTGGGAAAGTGGTGCAGCCGACGTCAGGTGAGGAAACAGAGGACTAACGCTAGGCAAAGGTAGGGTCAGCAGAGGGTAGGGTCATCAAGGGTCCTCTGTGGACGCCCAGTCCCTCCCCACACGGGGAAGGCAGCCAGCTGCCACCCTGGGCTCCCTGGCCGGGGACTGGGGAAGGCACCGCATGTGGCCATATGGGGAGAGGGTGCCTGGCCCTGGCTGGAGGAACCAGGCGTTTCCCACAGCCCCCAGGCACTCTGTGCTCCCCCCGGCTGGTGGCACTGGGTAATCCCATCTGGGCAGCAGAGGCAGCTGCGTCTCCACAGGCACCCGGCAGAGCCGGAGCAAGCGGCTCTGTGGAGGGCTCTGCATTTGCAATAGGTCCTTCCAAAGACCCCATGGGCTCTGGCCATCACTCAGCTTCGGAGCCGAGGCAGATGGGAGGAGGAGAAAGGGACCTGCTGTGGCGGGTGCCAGCGCAGCCCTGCGGTTGTGCGGTCCCCAGTGGTAAATCCCTGCCCGGGGTGGTGTGTGCGGCTCGGGGAGCGCTGGGCTGGCTGCGAGGACAGATCTGCCTTCCCCAGAGAGATGCCTGGGCTGAGGAGGGAGAAGGAGAAACACGTATTGGCATGGAGAGAGGCTGAATTTCTCTGAGTGCTCTGGACTGAACTAGGATTAGATGATTTAGTAGAGGAAAATACATACTAGTGTCTATAGTTTGTCTGTTTTTTATTGAACCAAGAAGTCCCATGTGAGCCGTGCAGTAAGTAAGCAGTAAAATCATCCAACTGTCTTGAAAACAATTCTGTCTCTAAGCACTGCACCTCTCGGGCACTGGTTGAGTTCACAATGAGTTTCTTCATCCCAGGAGACCGTGTTACCTTGGACAACACACAGCCATTGCCAAAAATAAATAATTAAAGCTGGGTGGCGCTTGAGTCATCGGTGCAATGAGAGGACGCGATGCTGGAAAACAAGCTGATGGGTTTTACCTTGGCAAAATCTCCAGGCCGTTCTCCCCTTCCTGAGCTCTTGCCCTTCATTTCTATGCAAGAGACATTGTCAGTTTGGGGGATTCTTACCAGGAGCTTGTGAGAGAAATGTTGAAAAGGGATTTTTCCAGGTTGCCTTTTCCGTCTTCCTGCTGCATTAGCTGCAGGTGGTGAAGCTGCTGTTTCGGCATTTCTTCTTCAAAAGCTACATCACGTAATATCACTGAGATCACAAGGAGATGAGGAGAAAAATGGCCCTATAGGATTTTTGTTAAAAAAGGATCCATCCATAAAAGATGAAAGGTTAAATTGCTTTTAGAAACACAGCAGCGTTTAAACAGGTGAGGATCCTCGGAAACGGAGTTTGGATTCAATAAAGTAGCCATGCAGAAGGGCAGAAGAAGGCCTTTCTTTGGAGGGAAATGTCACACTTTAGTGTTAATAAAATGTCTAGTGGTATAATAATAATGATAGCAATCAGGAGCCTTTATTTTTCACCTGGCAGGGCTGGTTCATGTGTGTTTTTTCAAAGCTACCTGCAATTCAGGAAAGAACAAAAAAAGAATCAGGAATGCATTGACTGAAAAATATCACAGTGGAAGAGAAGAGAGCCAGCCCGGCCCAAGACACCTGAATGTTACTGGGGAGATAAAGAGTGCTGCTCCCAGGTGGCAGGACATTTTCTTCCTCAGCCTTTTAGATATTGCCTCTTCGCAGCTGTGTTGTAAAGACATCGCAGGAGATTTACAATCCTAAAAGAACATACAATGAAAATGTCAAAGGAAAAGGCAATTGCAAACAATAGTTTTGCTCTGGGCTGGCCCCCTCTACACTCTCCTTAGCAGCGATGTATCACAAAGGCAATGAGCACACAGCATTAGCTACTCTTGCATCTCTTGTATATTTGTTAGGTTTAATGTGCCAGAACTTGGTGGAACAAAATTTGTTCTCTGCCTATGTAGATGTCACTTAAAACTTTCTGTGGAAAGAGAGGGAGAGCAGGAAACATTGGTCTTTTAGAGGCAGGCAGTGACACTCAAAGATACTAATATATAACACACCAAGAGGTCTAATTATATATTATCTGTGCACACACAAATGTAAAAACAATCTCTTCCTCTTGCTCAACCTTTTTTCCCCACTAGTACTTCCAGTGCATTACTCGCTGTGCTTCTGTCGCATCCTGGCTAATTTCTCTGTCTGCATCATTAGTCTCACTGTCTCTCTTTCACGGAAATACAATTCACCCCAAAATAAAAACTCACAAACCTCTCTATCAGAACATGGCTTTGTTTTCGGTTGAGATGTGTGTCCATGACAGGGCCAGCGGTTGCTAATATTTCCGCTCTCAAATTCCCCAAAGGAGTTTACTTGTTGAAGTTACACAGAGGGAAGGCAGCAGCCACGCCTCTAGGCTGGAACACAGCAATCACCGCTCTCTCGACGGCCTTTTTGCCTTCCAAAAAATACTCTGATTCAGGGTACGAAAATGTGTGCCTTTGGCAAGCCTGTTACTTCTGTGTGGATGAGAATTAAATGTAGCATCCTCCAAAGCTGTAACTTCTTGTTAAATACACAGTGAAAGGTTTCATTTTTACGGTTGTACCCTTTAACAAAGCAATGTTTTCTTTACTGAAACTTAGGAACGTGTATGAAGGTACCAGTATCTGTCCCGCTAGCCCCGTGTGTGACAGACAGACAACCAGCTACGGGTAGTGGCATAAGCACAGGCTGAGACAGACCGAGGAGCCAGGGAGACGAGAGGGCAGGCAAGCCCGCCCCAGCAAAGCCCGGAAACCAGGGAAAGCAGTGCAGAGGGGAGCCGGGTGTCCCTCTATCGCATCCCTGCCTGGACGGTGGAGGTGGAGCGCTCTGCAGCCAGCACCCCCTGCTCAGACTCGGCGCAGCCTTCACCATCAGCCCGGGCTTGTGGCAGAGCTGCGGCGCCCTGGGAGTGTGGCTTCAAAATGTCATTGCTGACAGCGAGAACCCTGGTGTGTGACACTGCTGTTTGCGGTCGCGTCAGGAGCAGCACGGGACAGCGTGGCACGGGTAGCAGGAGCAGACGCTCCTCAGAAATGTTTCTGACACATGTTTGGCATGTGTAGAGCTTGCCATCTCTCCAGCGCTCGGATGCTCCGGAGCTGAATGCCAGAGTGCACATCTGGAAGGGCGAGAGCGCTGTCTTGCAGAGATCTAATAGGCTGCAGGGACTTCCCTGCTATAAACTCTTCTCTTTGCCTGGTGCAGCAGCTGGCTGGGTTAGCTGTAGCATTAATATTTGTAGCATTAATATTAACTTCAGCGAGGCTCACACTGGAGACGATACACTCCAACCCCAGGAGCCGAGTCTTTTGAACAGTACTTGCAAGATACAGCCACAAGCACTGGCTCCAGTGTTTACTTTAAGCGATTCCTCGACTGTAAATTTGTTGCTCATGCTGGTCCAGAGTGTGTGTTGATGGGGAAGGTGCCAGCTCTTGTCAGTCACTAGTGTTGTCACGAATTAGCAGGGGCCACACAGGGTACAGCCATACGTGTCAGCCTTGTGAATGAGCACTGGAGCAAGATGCGAAAAAGTGAGGTCCTGCTAAGACAAAGCAGCAGAGAGAGAAGGAGCTCCCTTGGCACGGGTGCCTGTGGGTCCTGCTCATCCAGCATGTCCAGAGCACGAGCAGCTTCCCCCACCTCCCCGCTCCAGTCGCTGCGCTGAGCCCTGGTGACAGCGTTGCTCCTGCAGGAGCTCTGAACACAGAAATGTCAATAACTGATACCGAAGGGACTGACTTCATCCAGGGCCCTGTAGTATTTCAAGCTGCCGGTCTTAGCAGCAACGGGCACGCAGGCCAGGTCGCAGAGGGGATGGGAACTGGTGGGATTTGGACAGGTTTCCTTGTGATCCGAAACCCGCTCTGCCATCCTGTCCTTGCACGGGAGCTGGATGAATTTAGTGCCAGTGAAAAGCACCAGCTCAAATGCTTTGGGAAGTTGCTAATGGTGATTCTGCGGGGCCTGCTGGAATGGCACGAGCTGCTCTTTTCCACAGGCAGCAGCTGGGCGCCCTGGCACTGGTCACCCTTTTCTAGATACCCAGGGCAGTTGTGATTTTGCCCTAGACTTTATGACCACAGGTGGCTTCCATACAGACAAATGCCCCCTTTTTTTTATTGTCCACTATATCCAAATTCTTAATAGCATGTATTTCCTTATTTACATATAAGGAAAATATCCCAGACAGGACATTGCTGGTTTAGGAGCTCACCATGGGCTTCAGGCAGGGTCCCTGAGGGTCAGTGTGTTACTTCTACCCCTTACAGCAGAGCTGAATGAGCTGGTTGGTGTCATCAAACCAAAGAATTTGTTCCATGGACCTAATTCAAAAGCATTTTCCCCATGCCTTTGAAACAGAGATCTCATCGCTTCTCTGTAGATAATTGCATAGCGGTTATCAGGTGACGTGGGGCATTTTTGGTGTCAGCAAGGCTTTGCTCTTTGGTTTTTGGAAAACCAGTGGTTTTGTGTATACAGGGACAAATAAAGTAAAATAACTCTGGTCAAAGAGGGTACTGGGGGCTAGCAATGAAATTATCACTCAAAGACATGACACCTTACGCAGCAGGTCTGTGCATTTCTCTATGCCAGTAAAACTCCTCCGGGGCTGGGCCTTGCCCTGTGATGCCCTTTCTTGCTGGACCACACTCTTGCTTTGCATCCTACAAGTTTCACTGTTTATTTTCATTCCATCCAATAGCTTTTATGATGAGAAAAGAAACCAGCCGGCGGCTGAGGCAGACAGAGGAGGGTGCTGGGGGACCAGGGGGAGAGCGCCTCTCCCGGGCTGGGTGCCTGGCTGGGGCCATCCCTGCGGATGATGTTTCTCTCCAGGCAGGACCTGCCCCGCGGTCTGCTGCACAGCTCTGGTACGACTGGGTGCCCACTAGTGTCTGGGTGAGGGGCAGAAACTGGCTGTTAAGAGCGTGTTTCTTCTGGCGGAGCGGCTAGTGCACGTGCAGAGGGCACAGGAGGTGCAGGGTATGGGGCCGGACGGGTCACGAGTGCGAGTACGTGGCCACTCGGTGAGTGAGCCATGCAATTCCCTGTTCCCCAAGCGCATGGTGCTTTGGGAACTGCTCCCAAGTTCTTCAGGGAAGGGGAAACAGCAGGGAGGAAAATCATCTCTGTCTGAAGGATCCAGATTTTGGCAGCACAAAGCCATTTGTGGTGAAAGACTCACAAAGACCTATTTACTCTTAGCTAAAATCCTTTGCTCAGAAAAGTGTTTGTTTGCATGATAGAGCTACTTCTGTCATACGGAGCCGGAGGGTTTGGGGCATATTTTGGCCCGGTGCCCCAGAACACGTAGCCCCTATTGAGTTTTACAGCCAGTTAAGCTCTAAATATGTTTCTGTGACAAGCTGACTCACCAGTTTCTTCCACCCCTCCGGCTCTGCTTTTACCAACTTGCATGATTTTGTCACGTGCTTTTGGACAATTCCTGTTTTTTCCAGCCCAGCTGCTAGAGTCAAGGCACTATGTGAGGAATCATAGTTTGAACTTGTGATACCAGCGGGAAGAAAAGATCCCGGCACTTATTCTCACTTTGAAATTGTTGATGTTTAGTGTCAAGTTACACTTTTGGATGCTAGTGACTGAAAAGCCTGCAAATGCATCAGTTTTAAAAGCACTTACTTATAATAGTAAATACAATAGTAAAAAGCTCTCAGAGGTGGCTGAAGAAGAGCATAGGTAGCACCGTGCCTATGGTAAGTTCAACAACTTTTTAGAGAGAATGTGCAGCTTAGGGTTTGTGACCAGCGTGGCTGCTGGCTTGGAAGAAGAAAGGGCAAACTGTCATCTTGCCTTTGGATACTCCTGGGAATTAAGGCTGAGCCTAGCAAGTTACTTTGTGGTGCTTTGCAAAGTTACTGTTGCCAAAATGTTATAATTGTTTTTCTGAACATTGGTAGCCATCAGGATGGGTGCAGGTTGCATCCACAGGAAACGTAGCCCTGATCACACCTGTGATCCTACAGTTAAAGTTTGTAGTTCCTGGGCAGATCTCGGGCAGACACTGTGTCTTTGCAGAGCCCTGGAAACATAAGTTGAAATTTATTTCTTGTCTCTCAGGAAACTGAATAGGCAAAATTTGTGGTCTTTCATCAAGTACTGAAACCCTTTGGTTGAGCAGGACTTTGGTAGAAGTTGGAAACGTCGGGGAAAGTCTAATGAGAAAAGAAACACTCTGTAGTAGTGCAGTGAGCTGGTCTGCTAATCATCTTTCAACAGTTAACGCGTTTCACAGCATATCTTTGCTGCTGCAATTTGTGCAGCAAAAGTGAGTCATTTCTTGCTGTGTATCCAGCACGGCACTGAGCTGGCTGAGTGCTCGAGCTGTTGATTCAGCAGCAGTACACTTGGGAGAGCTCTGGACTTATCTTTTGCCAGGGTAACATGTCTTTTTGACTAATTCTGATCCAGGATTTGCTTGGAAAAGAAAAATACCCCTGTGTCTGCCCAGATCTGTATCATGCTGCACATACAGTTATTTGTGTATGTGGGTCACAAATTCCTTTGCTAGGCACATAGGGAAGTATGTAGAATAAATTTACACCCCGGAATCAGAGGCTAGATTACTTTTTGCAAGAACATCAGACAATTTTCACTCTGAAACTTGCATGGTGCTGAAATTAACAGGAGAAGCAAGTACAAAAGTGTTTATGGTTTCTTAGCAAAACATGGTATTGCTTTGGGAATTTCACTTTGTGATATTTGCAACCGAATACATGACTTTGTTCCACCGGAGGCTGGGCAGCAGATTTCCGCTGCCGCCGCAGGCTCTTCGGCTTTTGACTGTTTCCCCTTCACCCTTCTTGGAGTGATGTTGCGCTGGTGCCATACATGGGGTGTTATAGATTGGCTGCTCCAAGATTTCTCAGTGTTTAGTGACAGCAGTGTTTAGGTGTGGCTGTAAAAATATAGGTGCCCTGTAAGATAATGAAAAAACGCATGAGAACGGAAAGTGAAGCTGTCTGGGTACAGCACTGCCATGAGCCACACTCACCCGCTCACCTGCTGATTGAAGGGGCAGAAAGAAACAGAAGAAACTCCACAATTTGAGAGATGCCTCCAGGCTGAAGACTGTCAAACAGACTTAATAAATAAAAGGAGCCAATATTTGGTATTTTTTCAACAATGTGCCTTTGTGGGTCTAGAATCATTGGGTTTGAAAACTAAAGACTTACAGTGCTAACAGAAACAGTATTTTGACTGCTTGCCTATCTTCTTACCCCTTCACTGTTTGCTGGCTCTTTATGGCATCTCTCACCCCAGTGCCTGACTGGTGCCGGCCCAGGGGCTGTGAACAGGCCTTGGCAGAGGAAGGACTTTTTCCTCCGCTGAGGATGAGCCTCGGGAGCGACGCGGTTCTGCGACCTGCACGAGGCCACGCAGCCGGGCAGCGTCTGAGCTGGGAGGAGAGACACGGACCTCCCAGCTCCCGGAGCCGTCCTCCAGAAAGCCCGCTCCTCACTTCCGAAGGCAACCAACACGTCACGGAGGTGGTCTTCCGCAGACAGCGAGGGCATCTTTCCACACCCAGTGACATGTCTCACTAGGGGTTAACTAACTTCCATCATGAATCTCATGAGCCTTTACAGCCACTGGCAAACCTTCATTCTGATTTTGGTCTGAAGCTGCACCGCCTCTTCCCCTCTTCGCTCTCACCAGCAGTTTCTCTGGGAACTGGAGAGGCTGAGGCAAATAATAGATACAAATCATGACCAAAGAAGAAATGGCTGTCATTGCAAAAATGTATTTATTAATGATCTTCACATAATTCTCTGGGAGTGATATTCTGCAAGACAGAATTGTGATAGATTTTCACCAAATGGGAATATTTCCCTCCAGAAGTATGTAGCATTAAAGGGAGTGAAGAAGCTGAATGTGTTTCCTCCAGTCAGGAAAATGACGGATCAGGGACAAGAGACAATACATTAGTAAACAATATAAAAAATGTACATTTTGTCATTTTGTATTCCTGAGTTATTCTAAATCTGTGAATAAATCGAGAGCTTAAAGTCTCTGGAGCTGTTTTGAAGTCTCTTGCTTTCTATAAATATTGCATTTGCCTCAAGTAAGAATTTCTGACAAGCATTAAAAAAATATACATTAGTAAAGCTTATAAAATAGATATTTGGAATGCTGTTATTGTTATTTTTTTATTAAAAGTACAGTTTAATGGAACAATTGAGTTCTACTTCAAAGTGTCAAAATTATTTTTCCATGCTTTTTCCCCATGTTCTTTGAACTTTATGGTTGAAGCTCTAATTTTCTGCTTTCTGATTTTGTCCCTGTTTGAAGCAGTCGTTTCCTTGCACAGATAACGCTCTCTGCTTCCTATGCTCCAGTGAGATGCTCATATTAGGGTCTCTTGGCAGCTGGCCATGATTAGCTGAGCTTGGAAGGCCAAGTCCAGTGTCATCTCTTGGACTGGACAGACAGACAGTGTCACCTCTCTGGAGTAGACCTAGGGGAGTGTCTTACAGCCTCTCTTAGTGTTCTCAGGGGAGACTTGGGGGGAGAATCCATGCCGAACGTGAGTGCACGCTGGTACCCATGCTCATCCTAACCGAGTGGTTCAAGGAGATCTTGTATGGTAACAAACTGGCAAGTAGCCTGCTTGCAAAAAGAGTCCCGGAGTTTGATGGTATGTGAGAAACAGCTCCAGCTTTTCACGTTTGTGACATGCTTTGATTTATTGCATGCTGTTCCGTGCACTCTACAGAGACGTTGATGGTTATCATGCGTTTGCAACATTTAGTCCAGCTCAAGTCCAGAATTTTTTTTTTCTTTTTTGTGTGTGATGCTAACCACGTACTGAGCTGCACCTCCAGCAGAAAGCTGGGCTGCCAGCTCAGGCTGCTGACACTGTGTCCTAATTCAACATCCCGTACGGACTTGGCGTTGGCAGACAATGCTGGATGACCTGTCACCCAGCGGTGAGAGGCAGCAGTAGAGTGTGAACTGCTGTCGCCTTCCCACCATTTTTGCAATAGCTGAGCTAGCAGGTGACCACGGGTTTCAGCGCCTGGTGTGTGCCTCAGCGAGCCTGGAGCAGAGGCAGCCTCTGGAAGGACAGTCTGTGTCTCTGAGCTGTGCAGCCACTTTCCTTGTGGGCACACATCGCCGCCGATCTACTCACAAAACTCAACTCCGCGCTGACACAGCCAGGAGCTGTGAGAGCCTCTGATGAACCTTGGCAGAAGAGGGAACACATGCTGCAACCACAGCTTTACATGTATTTGCGTGCTCTGTATTTCCACCTGTGGACTCACTCGTTCAGAAGAAAAATACAGAGACCTTTTGTAGACAAAAAAAAAATCTTTGAAATTTCCCTGTCACCGTTACAGGGCTAGGTTCATAAGGCGCAATTTGGAGAATTTCGTGGGCAACGCAGTTACAGCGTTAGCTCCAGAGAGACACACGCCGCCACTGAAGCTTGCAAGCAACGCAAATGAGGAAAACACGGGAGGGGCGAGGCTGCGGCCAACACACCCTGCTTTTACGTGGGTGTTGCCTGCACCATGTGGCAACAGCACGAACCACAGCAGGAGTATCAAAGAGCTCCTCAACTTACTCATAATTAGCAGCAGCAATGCTCCGGCTTAGTTCTGTGCTCATGAAGGTCCGGGGTCTGCACTGGAGCGAACTGGGACTCTTGAATTAACTCCTTTCTAGAACTTTTCTTTGTTGAGGTTTGCAGGCTCTGTCTCGCTTGGTTGATGGAGGAAACCCTGTTGCTTCCTCGGGACCTAGTGCCATCCTGCCGGCCGTTCCGGGCGTCCCGCGGGGAGGTGGGTGCCGCCGCAGACTGTGCTGGGGTTGGCGCAGCTTTGGGGGGAGCCGCTGTCCCCTCTGCCCCCACTGCCCCCCGCGGGCCCCCAGCCGCCATGGCAAACCGCGGCCTCCCTGACCGGAGGGGAGCCCCGCCAGGCCGGCCGAGGGTGAGGGCTCCTGCACTGCCTTCCCCCGGCCCAGCCCGACAGGGCCCCCGCTGCGGCTGCCTCTCCCTGAAGGAAGGTGCCGGAAGGTTCCGGAGCTGCACGGAGCCGCACGGGCGAGTTCCTGCTCTGCGAAGCGGCAGCCCTGGTCGGCAGCCGCCGTCCCGCCACAGGCCTGGCTGGGTGCGCTGCCGCAGGCAGGCGTCTGCCGGACCCGTCTCTGAGGCAAACGCCAGGTTTCTCTGAGGTGGCCACGCTCCCAGAAACAGCGTTTCACAGAACTGCGCTGTTTCGGCACCTCCGCGGCTGCTGGGAGGAAGCCGGGGCGCTCCTCAGGTACAAGGTGCTTTCACTGAGATGGTGGCCTCTGTGAAGGGAGGGTTTTATCCTCAAAAGTGGCGGAAATCCCAGAATTCGCTGGAGCACAGCGATCCCTCATGCAGCCGGAGCCCCACTGCCGGGGATGGCGGGGGCTGCTCTGAGGAACCGTCCTGTGGCTGCTGGTGTCCCTGAGGTGAACGCCCGATCCCCGGGAAGGGAAGGGCAGATGGTGCCGGCGGAGGATTCTGTGGAGCAGGAGGTCTCCTGTGGGCGCCCTGCGAGGAAACGTCGCCCAGAGGACGGCACCAGGTAAGGCTGGAGGGGGGACAGGCTGGAGGCCTGGGGCGTTTGGGGCTCGGGGCGCGTGGAGCCGCCATTTCTCCCCCTCGGGAGATGTCTGCAGCAGGATCGCAGCCGCTGAGTGATGCCACGCGCTGCACTAAGCGTGGGGCCTGCTTCCCTCTGCCGAGTCCCTGCTCTTACAAACGATGTGTGGTGCCTGCCTCGGTGGGTGCCGGCCTGAGGGCTGCGTCCCTGCGCAGAGCAGGCTGAGGCCATGGCGGCCTGGGTGCCGCTGGGGGCTCTCGGTGGGGAGTGCACGGCCCCCTGAAAAATGAGCTCGCCTGGACATGGTCCGTAATTAAAAGCAAGGTTGGGCCTTTGGTGTGTGTCACATCTGAGCACCATGGAGATCTGCGGCTGCCAGTGAGACAGACAGCAGCGGGGAGCACGGCTGTGAGACGGGGAGGGAGGGGCCTTGACGTGGAGAAAAGTTTAGCTTGACTTTGGTCAGTGCTGATTTAAAAGAGAGTTTTGTGAAAGTCTGGTAGAGGCGACTGCTCTGGGCTTTGGCTTTCTTCTGTAGGTTGGGGTGCTGGGCGCCCTCACTCTCTTCCTGCCCCACGGCGGGGCCGGAAGCGCTGGAGGGCGCCGGGGGTCCCTGCCCTGCAGGCCGCAAGGGAGAGCCGGGCAGGGAATGAGGCACGCACAGCCTAGCAGGGACACGTGGTGAAAAGCCGAGGAACTCTGTGTCAGAGGATCATTGGCAAAGACAACATACAGAAAAACCTCCGCATGGAGGTTTTCTTTCTCTTTCAAACACTAGAGCAACCTGGGATGGGACATGCCCTGAGGGCAGCCCCAGCAGAGGGTCAGGGCACGCTTAGGTGCTGGAGGGGAGCAGGTTAAAGAAAGAACCGGTAACTTCCCACTTGCCTGAAATCAGGAGAACTGGACAGCCCGTGTGGAGACTTGATAAATGTCATTTTGATCCGAGGACTCCAGCATGCTGGATATCCACTTATTTTCTCATGCTTTGACACAACAAATCTGCACCAAAACATTGTCAAGCATGGGATGAGGTGCAGAGCTGCTCTCTTCATGCATTTATATGAGTTGCATCATTATATTTCACTTGGTTTTTATCCACTGTCCACTGGAGTTAGTGACAAAGGATTTAAATACTGGGCATGCAAATTAAAGCAAGAGCTGCTATTGTTTTTCCAGATACCTGTCAGCTCCTCTTACTCAACCTAACATGGACTGAATTTGAAAACAGAGGAGCCTGGGCTGGGGCATTCCTGGCAGAATGATAGCTGACAGGCTCCTCGCAGGCTCCAGAATCAGAGTAATGTCTGACACAGAGGAACATGTGTTGGCAACCTTGCTTGAGCCACGTTTCCAGAGCTGTAAAGAAACGGGAGCACTTCCAGGGGATGACAGAAAAGCTGCTGTTTCAGGGGAGAGCCAGAGGCCATGTCATTGTCATTCTTCTCCTCTGTTTGGCAATCTGCACAGGCTCCTTGGAAGAGCACCTGAGAGCATTTATGGGACAGGAGATGTAACAAAAGTTAAAATGATGGCCCAGGTCTAGCAAGAAACCTATAATGCAACATTTATGGCTACAAAGGAGCTCATGCCTAGCATGGGCTCGTTGCCATTCTACTGGGGGCAGAGCCGTGCTGCTGGGGCACAATCTGCATGATGAAACACCACAGTGTGCAAGGGAAGATAATTTAGTTATATGTTCTTTGAGAATCTGGCTCTGGTGAGTACTGGTGTCCCCTCCGTGAGGTGCTTGCCATCCTGAGTGTACTGTGAGTACATACTGAGTGCTGCCAGTGGTACTGTGACAGATTGAAAGATCCCGCTTAGTACCCAGTGATTCACAATGCTTTGCTTTGCTCAAGATGCATCTGGAAAGCTTCCCAGATTATACATCTGCCCCTTTGACACTGAAGCAGCAGTGCAAGTTGGAGGCCAGAAGGAACAGAAAACAGATTTAGTCTGGGCTGTTCTTCGGGGTAAGGATTGTCTGCCTCCATGCTTGGAAAGCAACTGGAGAGCTACACCAGCCCGTAACAATTCCTAGAGCAATTGTAGGAGATCTGGGTGCCAACAAATTGCAAATGTAATTGGGGTACTGGAAAAAGCAAGGATTTGTTATAAATCTGTGCGTTGTACTATCGCTGCGTGGCAGGGATAAATTGAAAGTTGCCCAGCTGTGTTCCCAGTGGCAGTGATTGCTATTTGCCTTCTTATCAGCTCCTGTCCAAGCTGGAAAATAGCACGTTTTCTAAATAAAATTGATCAGTTGGCTCCACATGCTATCAGAAATTGTCAACAGTTCTCTTCCACGAGATGTGCCTTCTCTTTCCTTGCACGAGGGCGAGGACGTGAGAATACTTTGCGTGTTCTTTGGGACACAGACCACTTTTCAGCTGTGGGTTTTCTACAGCATCTGCTGCAACAGGGAGTGGTCTGGGGCACCCTGATACAAAAAATGGTTGCAATGGGAAAGGCAGGGCCTCTCCAGAAACACGTGCAGAATTCACAGCGGGGGAAGCAGTCATGTAAGGGTTGAGGTGAATTGCTTTTGACATATGACTGGGAAATATCTGCACTTCCGTCACAGCTAATATGTGAGGCTGCAAAACAAAGGGACCTAGCTGTTGATTGTTTCATTAGTTTTGTTGTGATATGATTTGTGGTGCTGTACTCAGCACTGGTGAGGCCGCAGCTTGAGGACTGTGTTCAGTTTCGGGCACCACAGTGTGGGAGGGACATTGAGGTGCTGGAGCGTGTCCAGAGAAGGGCAGCAAAGCTGGTGAGGGGTCTGGAAAATGTGTCTTATGAGGAACAGCTGAGGGAATTAGGATTGTTTAGTCTGGAGAAGAGAAAGTTGAGGGGAGACCTTATAGCTTTTTACAACTACCTGAAAGGAGGGTGTAGTGAGATGAGCGCTCGTCTCTCCTCTCAAGTAACGAGCAATACGACAAGAGGAAATGGGTTCCAGTTGCGCCAGGAGAGGTTTAGGCTGGACATTAGGAAAAAAAGAAAATCACTGAAAGAGTTGTCAAACATCGGAATAGGCTGTGCAGGGAGGTGGTTTGAGTCACCATCCCTGGATGTGTTTAAAAGTTGAGTAGATGTGGTGCTGGAGACATGGTTTAGTGGTGGAGCTGGCAGAGCAGGGTCAATTGTTGGACTAGATGATCTTAAAGGTCTTTTCCAACCCAAACAATTCTATGATATGTAAAAAGGCAAATTTAAATTCCTGGGCAAGATTCTGCCCATGGATCAGAAGTGCAGGTCACGTGTTCACAGAACGAGGCAAAATGAGTCAGTGCAAGTGTTGCAATTAGAACTGTCTCAAAACAATTTCCATCAACAAATATCAGGATTTTTATAGTATTTATATTCTTCATTTTCCTCCCTACTGGTGGTGGAAGAAACTAAAGGGTTAGGTTTTGAGTTTCTTTGTGGCCTAGGAACTTAATAAAAACTATAATTGGAAGTCAAAATATTCTTTGTTCTCACCTGATTTGCCATTCGCCTGTGTCCTGAACTCTCCTGGAGCTTTCTAAGTGTGGCTGCAAAGTATTGCGTGTGCCTGTCCTTTGTAGACCGGACCACAGCTTCGCTGGTGTGCTGGTGCTTTCCCTTTGGGATCTGACAGAAGCCCTTGACACAGTCTCCTGTAAATGTGGCCGGGTGCGGAGGGCCAGGCGTGCTCCCTGATGGTTACCTGCTTTGCCAAGTTACGAGCTCTTGGCAGGATGCACTCTCAGCAAGTTTGTAGGTGACACCAAACTGGAAGTGTCACCTCTAGGATATTTTCTGGGACACTGAAGGTATAAAGCCACGGTGAGCATCCCTACTGGGTTTGCTCATGCCCTTCTTTGTCCCCTTATAAGTCGTAAGCTCCAGAAGACTTTCCAGGTCTAGATTAAAATACGGAAAATTAAAGCAACCAAAGCACATCTCAGCCAGCATTTCTGATGTTTTTAAAGCAAATATAGTGCAGGAGTGAGGGCCTTGTCTGAGCCTGGCTTCTTAGGAAGGTGAGACCAGAAAAGTTCCTTATTCTTCATTGTCCAGACTTTGACACAGAGCAACCTGCCCAGTATTAACTTTTGCATTTCTCATCAAGATGCAACATACTTTAAATAGCATCTGCATGACTGGCTCTTTTTTTTTTCTTTTTTTTTTTTTTTTCCTGTGGAGGCTGATACACAAAGTACCTCAAGTGGCAGCTGTCACCGGTGAGGTGGCATTTTTCTTCACTGAGGCTGACAGCAGCTGTCCAGGAGAAGTATGAATGGAATGAGAATGACATCATGTTTATTCAGGAATGACATTCCCAGCCATGGATCAGTGTCAGCAATATTTTGATAAGTTTTAGAATGAGAAAACATTTCTTGAAATGTTCCCTGATTTATCCTTTGTAAAATACACAACACAAAAAATAATTGAAGAGATTGCAGCAGGACAAAGCAGGGCTTGCCTGCCGTATGTTTCAAGGCAGGGTGTTTTATCAGTCCTGGAGACAGTGTAGGCACTGGGACACGCAGCATCTTTAACTCTTGCAATGCCGACAAGTTCGCTCAGCACGCTTTTCCCTCTCTGCTGCTCCTCCCTGCCCTGGCCCAGTCCGTAACTAAACATAGCAGATTTCATAGCTGTCAAAGACAAGTAGCCATAAAGGAAGCCTGCCAGCCAGAGCAAACTAGATCTGTACTAGCTTTTAGGATAGAAATAGGAACAACTTGGCTTGGTTTCTTACAATAAATCTATGTGGATGATTTAAACGAGGTTATCATATCATGACTGATGAGGTTTTTTGTGAGGGACAGGCCTGGATAAAATCTGTTCTGCTGTTAGAGGCTGTTCATCCTGAAGCCTAATTAAAAGTTTACTTACTGCAATGGTCACACTTTCTGGTCTGGTTTTTTACGCCTGGGCTCCTTAATTACATCTTTGCTAATATGCACGCATTCGGCCTTGATCCTTTCTCAGATCCAGGCTCCCAGGCCACTCTCCCCAACCGGATTTTATGCAGCGCTTGAAAAATGGCTGGCAGGGCAACCCGTATCAGGAGAGAGCCCAGAATGAGTCCTTGGCCTGAACTGCAGCACGAGCTGCCGCAGGCTTTGTTGTTGCACTGTGACATTAGCCAAGAGCTGATTGTTATTGTTGTCAGTGGGCTCCAAAATCAGTCCTGAGATACCTGCCTTTCCAGAGGTTCTGACTTTCCTGCTCCTGCCTCTGCCAGTCAGGCACTGCTCTAAGTGCTGACAGGTCAGGGAGACAAATGTTTGTCTGAATTTTCATTCTGTCTGTAAAATGTGAAGATTTGTGTGTGTCGGTCTAGTAAGAGACATAAAGCGGAAGGATGTGCGAGGATGACCTCACTGCAACTAACAGTATAGCTGAGCTGAAAAGAAACAAACCCAGTGTGTACCAGAGCCAGATGTGCAGCCTGGTGTTAACTTCGCAGCTTTAAATGTATTTGTTCAGTTGTGATCTCCTCCTCGTTCTCTCTCGCCTCCAGCCTTGGCTCTCTCATGGTATCAGATTCAACCGAGCTATATTTAATTTGAGTTCAACAGAAGGGCTTATTTAAATAACAACTTTGTGAGTGACAGCGCATTGCCTCAATATGCAAGAAGATGAATGTGTGGAAGCGGCTGGTGTCTGGAGAAGGTGGGAGGAGGTCACAGCATGGCCTGTGAGCAACCGACGCAAACAGCAGATGGGCGCCTTGCCCTTACCACAGCCTGGTCTGCGAGCCAGTGGGTAGCTGCAAAGGCGGGAGCAGAGAGACTGGGGAGTCTGACTAGTCAAGAGATGTCACTGGCCTGCTCTACCCCATACCCCGAACCCTGTCCTCATGGGCAACCAGTTCTAGTAGTCTACTTGCTGGTTTGGAGCATCGGTGTAATTTTTCCCTTTGCGGAGACCCGTGCCGAGTGCAGTGTAATTCTCATCTGAGTTTATCTAGGAGTTGTGGGGTTGATAAGGTATCCTGAGGGATGACCCAGCACTGGAGGAATGTTCAGTCTAGGACTGGAATAGGAAGGCCTGTTAGAAAGCAGTGCTGGGAGTGCAGGAGACAGGATGGTGCCATAACTGTTTGCCTTGCTGTAGGCAGAGCAGGCAGCCTGATGTCCTCAGAGTGTGTGAATAAATGAATGTGGAAAGGCATCTCAGTGGTGTAGCTTGGTTCCTGGGTAGCTCCAAAACTGTCCTCCCCAAGGGAATTTATTCCCCAAGAAGGAATAAAAATGTGTTTATTTCTCTACACAGCTATAGCCTCAGAAATTCATGGCACAAGTGACCATATCCCAAAAACCAATGTCAAAGTGTAGGTCTACACTGACCACTGTGTCCCAGGAGAAGTCTGGTCATCAGTGGACCCTTCCCAGCCAGAATACGCTGTGCACGGGGGCCTGATACTGCAGCAGCAGCCTGGGGAGGTGTTGGAAAAGAGCAAAAGCAATAGCTAAAAGCTGTGTCTTCATGATCACCAAGTTTGCACAGAGTAAGAAGATGTTTCTCTGAATGTTGAACAAGTCTTAAATTAAATACCGAGGAAGCTACTGTTTCATCTGTGTGAGCTGTCCTACTCTGGAAAAAGATCACTTGGTTGATCGCTTTACAACCACGTGCTAAATATTCTAAACAATTTATGCATTTAAACTGTGTGTTTTTCTCTCTCAAAACTTGCTACTCTGCAATGTTCCACAGATCTTGTTGATAACACATTCATCTAAAATTATCTCAGTGCACACAGCACCCTCCTATAGAACAGATGCTATGTAACCTGCAGTTCTGTTTTGATCTCAAATCGACGTGTTTAAGCTACTTGTGTGAATTATAAATTGAAACTAAACTAAGAAAATGAAATTGTTGTGTTTTTTGCCATGATGCTTCCACAGTTCAATAGTTCTATTCATTTTCGAGTGCCTTTCTGATGTGACACTTGCAGTTGCTATTTAAGGTTTAACTATTTTTGTATTTAAGGATCTTCTGGGTTATCTTAAAAAAATCTCTGAAAATTAACCTTCCCCAGCAAAATTATTGAACTTTTCCTGGGTATCTTCTCAATTTATTTTTGCATCAGTTCTGAATTTAGATGAGATTTATATACAAGAGACATTTTCCTTCATAATTAGCCTACTTATATGTCTTTATGCATCTTGAAAGGATGGCTAAGTATCTTGGGAGATTAGCTCTTGCATCCTGGGGCCTTTTTATATCTAAATCACTGCTTAGCAACCTCAGATAATTTTTCAGATTTATTTACTATTTATATTACAGTAATTCCCAAAGGAATCTCCCAGGTTGGGGCCCAGTGTGCTAGGTGCTGGAGGTGCGTCAGTAAGATACGCTGCTGCAAAGACCTCCATAGTGCTATGTGAACCAGACTTTTGTAGGGAGATTCCATTTTACAGTCCCTCTAAGCAGAGAGGACAGAGTTTAGATTAAGCCTGGAACCCCACATCTTTTTGCTTCTAGAAGGCGGTTTAAGATTTCATACTCTGGGAAAGACAGAAAGCCAGGGATTGTGCTGCTGCTGTCTGTGCTGTGCTTTTACTGCTAATGAAAAAATGGACTTCAAGATCTAGAGCTGCCCAGTTTGCTCCCATGCAAATTCCTTGCTTCACAGGCCTGGCAAGATGGGTCTTTTCCCTTTTTAGGGACTCTGGAAGAGCCTTCTTTTGCACTGTTTTGGCATTGTAACTTGATTTTTGAAGCCTCCAAAGACTTCATTTTCTTAGGCTCTTATTTTTCAGTGAGATGGAAAGAACTGATTTCCCCTCCCAGAACCTTCTGATTTACAACAGAGCGGCATCTTTTCACTGCCCCTCTTAAAAAATCTTTTCGACAAAAATGTTTATTTGCGAGAACATTTCACATTTCTTTATGAGAATGCAAAAGCTGAAGCTTCAAAGCAGAAGCTTCAGATCTGCTTTGGCTTCAGTATCTCACCATGGGAAAGTCAGGAGCTGCGAACACATAATCAAACCAAGGGCAGTAACAAGAAGCCTTGGACCAACTTTCCCCCAAGGTTGAGGTATTCTCTTCAGGGCCCTGTTGGGTCCGGAAAGTATCCATTCTTCTTCAGCCTGATGCTTTCTTCTCTAGGTTTATGAGAATCGTGTTTCCTGTCTCTTCATCCCTCCTGCAATGAGTCGATGTGGCAGCTCCTTGCCGTGATCCTGACATTGCTAGGTGCTCATGTATGCAGGTCTGTCAGAATCAGGGGGATGAAGGTGAGTTAGAAAGAGGGAACATCTGCAATCAATGGGAGAACTACAAAAGAAAATAACGATGTTGTGGCCAGAACTAGTAGCAAGGTGTAACAAAACCCAGAAATAAGGAGGCACCTAGCAAGAGCGTCCTGCCGGCACATAGCAAACAGATGGTACAGACAACCTGAACAGCAAGGGTGTCAGCTTCACCAGGGCTCCCCGGATCAACTAACATGTGCTGCAAGGCCCCAGAAAACAGTGGGGTCATTAGTCACTTCCAGAGGTGCGCAGCTCTGCCTGCCCAGCACGCCATGGAGCCCAGCCCAGTCTCGACCTCGTGGTAGGGAAGGCGTCGGAGAGGAATGATAGATGCAGGCCTTTGGTTTGCTAGCGTGAGTTCATTCACAGCGTTGTTCTGAGGAGCCAGAGGGACTTCATGAATGAAAGCACGGCTGGTGCAGCGATGTACAGAAAACTGCTTTTGCATCTAGCACGTAGCACTCAAGAAGAGCCGTGGCTGGGTGAGCAGAATGTGCATTTTCCTGTTGGCTATTGTTTAATTAGGCTGTTGCTGATGCTGACAGTGTGTGTATTTTCTTTGCTCTATCTCCTTTCCTTCTTTATTATTTCCTACTTTGGTTTGATGTTGTTGGTATATAAAATTTAAAGAGCTCTAAATTTTTTTAAAGGCCCCTAAAGGGAGCGGTGCTTTTTTGTGTTAAAGTCATTACATGAACACCTGTGAACTGTTGAGTTTAATTGGGCTACAGCTGTTGGGGAGCGAGTGGGGATTTATCGGTTTGATTGGCTGTCTTCAGATTGCACCGTATTGTCATGCATTGCCCTTCTAACTCGTCTCTTTAAACAGAAGCACATGTGCATATCAGGTAGCTACAGGGGCTGGAATCAGAGGGATGAGGCTGTCAGAGCAGAGTGGATGTGTGGCCATGTAAGGATGCAAAGGCAGCCAGCAGAGAGCATGCGAAAGCTGTGTCAGCTGGGGGAACACCAGCTGGCCATGGCTGGCCAGCCTGCTCCGCAGCCCCCGCGGAGCGTGCCAAGCTCGCTGAGACATTTCTGAGCAGCGACTGATCGTGCCGCAGGGTTCCTGGGCAGTGCTGGAGAGGAAAGGATGCTTTCTAGTGTGAAAGCAAGGTCCTGTCTGGAACATCACACGTCTGCATGGACAGCAGCGGAGGTCACATAAAAACTATCTCTAGTGGAAAAGAACAATAAACTGGGACACCTCTGGGAGCACAAGTCCTCTTGCTAAGAAGTTGGATCTCATGTGCAGCTAGCTAGTCACTTCAGTTCCGCAGAGCATACAGACTCCCTGTGTATAGCAGAGATAGGGAAGAACAATGAGGAAACCTCCACCGTACCACTGACAGAGCTCAGTTGGGATCCAGTACCCCGGAGGCAGCCGGTGTTCAGTTCACTCTTCCCGCCGGAGCTTGGGGCAGTGAAGAGCACCTCCCTCCTTGCCCTGAGGGTGCGTGGGGTGGGGTGGGGTGGGGAGGCTGACCATGGGCAGCTGGAGCCCTGCTGTGCTCCGGACTGCAGAGGCGGCAGCTGCCGGCATCTGGATGCTGGAGAAGGCTGGGAGGGTGCATTGCTTACCCAGCTGGGTGGCACCATCGGCTGTGGGACTGGAGAACCTTCTCCCCGGCAGAGCCCACCAGGCAGTTGGTGCCTGTGCCCATTCCCTGCCTATGGGAGCGCTTCCCTTCGCAGTTTCATGAACTGAGAGGATGCTCCTGCTCTCTCTGCAAATCTCCCCAAACGTGCACCTTTGTGCAGGTGTCCAGACCCTCCTGGGGCTCAGTGGGACTCCAGTTACCAGCACATGCCTCCGCTCTATTGTTCGGAGTCATTCACTGTAGTGTCTGTGAAGGATATGGACGGAGATGTCTCTTTGCTGCGCCTCAGGGTAGGGGGGAGGGTAAGAAAATTCCTTTTGATTCCTTTTTTTTTTCCTGTTGTTTTCACACCATTAGGAAATAATTAACCTCCTTAGTGAAAGCATGTCTCCTTTTCACCTGAGTAGGAAAACCTTAAAATATACATACAATATTTTTAACACTAAGCTTAAATTATGCAGTTGCTGCATTTTGATGATAAATATGCAGATGAGAAGATTTCTGCCTCTTTTATCTTGTGGTTCTAACTCTGTCTAAAAACAGATTGTCGCAGTCACCCTAATTCTGAGAAAAACAGCCTTTTGTGCATTGAAAAGCCAAAACAAGCAAGTCTGATAATCAGATCTTCTCTTCCTAGCTGGCATATGTCTGCCATGCCAGTGAAGGAATCACTTATCTCTCGTGGTGACGGCAGTTGGTGCCATTAATTCCTGTCAGCTGGTGAAAGGGATGGGAAGCCAAATTCATACACTGGTGATTAATTCTGGAAGCTCACACGAAGAAAGACACTGTGAATACCACTGGAAAGCTCTGAGATTGCCCATTCTGCTGCAGTGCAGAGATACTCTGTCCAGATGGGATCAGATAATTCTTGTTTTTCTGCATCCTGGGGACAGCCCTGAGTGGGAATCCCCTCAGCCGGGCTCTGGACTGTAGGCGTCCCGGCCAGGCCAACATAAGATGGGTGGATTGCAGATGTTGAGGAAGGCTGTAGAACTCAATCAGCAGCAAATCTCGTTCTTCATCTGTGCTTACCTCTTTCTTTCAGTTTCTAAGGTGACATTTTCATTGGAGGCCAGGACTGTTTGGGGCAGTTTGAGGAGGGGGTGGCCCACTGCTCTGTCTGTGGAAGGCAGGGCATTTCAGAAATTGTCTGGTCGTCCCACCAGTTCTCTCCCTTCTTTCTCTTTTGCTCTCCTGTATACATGCATACAATCATTTTGTCTCCAGAGCATAATTGCCTATTGCCCTGGCTGTTGCAAATAGGCTGCCACATTGAGCATTGTGCCCTCTGCAGTGTTAGCTGAATACATGAGGTCAGGAAACAAAGATCCTCCGGGAGTCAGGCTGGTCTCTCAGTCACACAGAGACAATAAAACCTTGTGCTTGCTTAGCAATCCAGAGCTTGTGTCTGCCAAGCAGCTCTTGAGCTTTGGTTAAAAATAATGAAAGATGATTCCAGAGTTCATCTCTTCAGGCAGAGGTTGGGAACAAGCTGCTACTGCTTCTGAACATACAATTGTGCCTGCACTGTCCGAAGTCTGTGTACTCAGGGTCGTCTTGCTCACCTGCTTTCTGAAACAGCCATCATGACTAGATCTGCTTTTTGTAAGTTTTGTCATTCTTCTGACTGCAGCATTTGGAAGGTGACTGCCTCCAAAATGCACGTTCTGAAACTCTGGAATTCTGGATCGTAGCAGTAAGCATAGCAGTAAGTACGTGGAAACAGTTTCTGGTCAGACAGATGCTGTGGTTTTGTTTTTTGGTCTTTCTGGACTTAATAGCATCCTTTCTGGTGCTACTAATCACAAGCAAAAGCAAGTTTGTCATCATCCATTTGCCTTTCACGAGTGAACTCTGTCGTTACTGGCTGTTCCTGGTCTGGGCCCTCACACCAGCATGGAGCCATGGGCTGGAGGCAGCTGCAGAGGGTGGTGGTGGCAGCGCTGGCCGTCGTACCTTCGCTGCACGATGCTGAGTGCAGGCCACAGCAGATAATGCCTGTAATGCCAATCAGTCATGTACATCCTCCTCCTTCCCCATCCCCTAAATTCACTGCATGTGTCTGACAGATTGTAAATGAAGGTAGGAAATTTGGCAAAGCATAATTAGCAATACTGAGCAGATCTGTAGTTTACGGGTCCTAGTTCCTAATCCCCTCCTTCGACCACTGTGTAGCCTAATACATTTCTCTGGACACCTGTCAGATTAGTGCTGAAAACATTACTTCAAACCTTACATTTAATCAATCAGTTAGTGGAGAAGCTACAAAGTTTGGACATACTAGAATTTACATAGAAGATGGCCTCTGGTAAAGCTAATTGGCCTTGAATTACCTTTACAGAAAAAAGCCCTGTAAACTAGCAGTTTCCAAGTGAACGGTATTAAATCAAAGAACTGTAAAAAGAAATAACACTGTCTGCAAGGATTGTGAAACTTTGTTCCCAGACAGTATAACTTCTCATTTGACCTGTACATATCCCACAGTCAAACATGAAGGGCTTTGGACTCTAATACCATCTGTGGGAATGTGATCCCTTGGCTAGTTTGCAGCTGTTCAGCACTCTCTCAAGATACACTGGAATTTCTAAGTTCAATTGAACTAGGCAGTGAAAATAAGTGTGAAGGGTTTTAATATTGATCTATGAAGATTATAGTGTTCATAGGCAAATAAACACTCTTGTGTTATGTTTTCTTGCACAAGGGGCACAGCATAACATGCTTTTGTTTTAGACTGAGGAAAACTGCAGTGCGAAAGAACAGAAGGCAAGTCCCCATGACAGCACGGCGTGTGTCTGCGCATACATGTCTGTCAGTCTTTTGCAAATAGTTGCAGACACTCTGAAAACAAAAGTAGTTGCTGAGCTCTGCACACGGGAGAGCTCTTACACTCATACAGATGGAAAATAAAGGGGAACTTGTGGCTTGGGCTGCATATTACATCCAGACTCACACCTTAATATAATCCTCACAGACTCACTCTGCGCGAGTGGCAGAAGGCAAAGGCAGGGACTGGGAGAATAGGAACTGCCCACTGTAGAACACCAGGTTTGAGACCATCTGAGGAACCTGAAGGTGCACAAGTCCATGGAACCTGATGACATTCATCCACGGGTCCTGAGGGAACTGGTGGATGAAGTTGCTAAGCCACTATCCATCATATTTGAGAAGTCATGTCAGTCTGGTGAAGTTACTGCTGACTGGAAAAGGGAAAACATAACCCCCATTTTAAAAAAGGGAAAAAAGAAAGACCCGGGGAACTACAGGCCGGTCAGTCTCACCTCTGTGCCCGGGAAGATCATGGAGCAGATCCTCCTGGAAATGATTCTAAGGCACATGGAAAATAAGGAGGTGATGGGTGACAGCCAACATGGCTTCATTAAGGGCAAATCCTGCCTGACAAATTTGGTGGCCTTCTATGACGGCATTACAGCATTGGTGGATAAGGGTAGAGCAACTGACATACTCTGCCTGGACTTGTGCAAGGCATTCGACGCTGTCCTGAATAACATCCTTGCCTCTAAATTGGAGAGACATGGATTTCACCAGTAGACCACTCAGTGGGTAAAGAATTGGTTGTATGGTCGCACTCAAAGAGTTGCGGTCAACAGCTTGAAGTCCAAGTGGTGAGTAGTGATGAGTGGTGTTCCTCAGGGGTCGGTACTGGGACCGGTACCATTTAACATCTTTGTTGGCAACATGGATGGTAGGTTGAGTGCACCCTCAGCAAGTCTGCTGGTGTGTGGAGTGGTTGACACTCTGGAGGGAAGGGATGCCATCCAGAGGGACCTTGACAGGCTTGAGAAGTGGGACTGTGCGAACCTCATGAAGTTCAACAAGGCCAAGTGCAAGATCCTGCATGTAGGTTGGGGCGATCCCAAGCACAAATTCAAAGTAACCCAGAGGAGAAGGACTTTGGGGTGCGGGTGAGTGAGAAGCTCAACATGAGCTGGCAATGTGCGCTTGCAGCCCAAAAAGCCAACCGGATCCTGGGCTGCATCAAAAGTGTGGCCAGCAGGGCGAGGGAGGGGATTCTGCCCCTCTACCCTGCTCTTGTGAGACCCCCCCAGAGCACTGCGTCCAGCTCTGGGACCCCCAACATAAGAGGGACAGGGAGCTGTTGGAGCAGGTCCAGAAGAGGCCACAGAGATGCTGGGAGGGCTGGCGCTCCTCTGCTGGCGCTCCTCTGCTGGGAGGACAGGCTGGGACAGTTGGGGGTGTTCAGCCTGGAGAAGAGAAGGCTCTGGGGACACCCTAGAGCCCCTTCTGGTACCAAAAGGGGGCCTACAGGAAAGATGGGAAGGGGCGCTTGATCACAGACTGTAGTGATAGGATAAGGGGTAACAAATTCCTGGCTGTGAGGGTGGGGAGCCCCTGGCCAGGGTTGCCCAGGGAAGCTGTGGCTGCCCCATCCCTGGAGGTTCAAGGCCAGGTTGGACGGGGCTTGGAGCAACCTGGTCTAGTGGGAGGTGTCCCTGCCCAGGGCAGGGGGGTTGGAACTAGATGGTCTTTAAGGTCCCTTCCAACTCTAACCATTCTAGGATTCTGCGATGAAGACATCGAAAAATATATTTGCTGATCTCCTCAGAAGACCCCTCCCATTTTAAGCTGTTGGGTAATGAGGGTGAGTCAGCCACATCAGGGCTTCCATTCATCCTTCTTCATTGTGCTTAAACAGGCAATAGCTCCTGGAATTGTACAGCCCAGCTCTGCACTAACTCAATAGCACTGCTTATTTCTCCATCTCTTTTTAAAGTCTGTGCAAAAGTAAACCTGCTGGGGTTGTACATTATTTTTCTTTTCATTCCATAAGCTGTTCCTTTCCCAAGAAGCCCAGCACCTTGCTGCTAATCGGCTCATATGTACAGTATAAAGTAGAACTGTAGGAGATTCTATAGAGAATCTGCCATTAGTTTTTTATGGGTTTCTAGTATTTTCTTGATTAAAGAGTTCTNAAGAGGGACAGGGAGCTGTTGGAGCAGGTCCAGAAGAGGCCACAGAGATGCTGGGAGGGCTGGCGCTCCTCTGCTGGCGCTCCTCTGCTGGGAGGACAGGCTGGGACAGTTGGGGGTGTTCAGCCTGGAGAAGAGAAGGCTCTGGGGACACCCTAGAGCCCCTTCTGGTACCAAAAGGGGGCCTACAGGAAAGATGGGAAGGGGCGCTTGA
Source organism: Chionis minor (assembly GCA_013398295.1). Lineage (NCBI taxonomy): Eukaryota > Metazoa > Chordata > Aves > Charadriiformes > Chionidae > Chionis > Chionis minor. Next base: position 651,027 of record VZSF01010885.1, read on the forward strand.
TCACAGACTGTAGTGATAGGATAAGGGGTAACAAATTCCTGGCTGTGAGGGTGGGGAGCCCCTGGCCAGGGTTGCCCAGGGAAGCTGTGGCTGCCCCATCCCTGGAGGTTCAAGGCCAGGTTGGACGGGGCTTGGAGCAACCTGGTCTAGTGGGAGGTGTCCCTGCCCAGGGCAGGGGGGTTGGAACTAGATGGTCTTTAAGGTCCCTTCCAACTCTAACCATTCTAGGATTCTGCGATGAAGACATCGAAAAATATATTTGCTGATCTCCTCAGAAGACCCCTCCCATTTTAAGCTGTTGGGTAATGAGGGTGAGTCAGCCACATCAGGGCTTCCATTCATCCTTCTTCATTGTGCTTAAACAGGCAATAGCTCCTGGAATTGTACAGCCCAGCTCTGCACTAACTCAATAGCACTGCTTATTTCTCCATCTCTTTTTAAAGTCTGTGCAAAAGTAAACCTGCTGGGGTTGTACATTATTTTTCTTTTCATTCCATAAGCTGTTCCTTTCCCAAGAAGCCCAGCACCTTGCTGCTAATCGGCTCATATGTACAGTATAAAGTAGAACTGTAGGAGATTCTATAGAGAATCTGCCATTAGTTTTTTATGGGTTTCTAGTATTTTCTTGATTAAAGAGTTCTGTCAGAAGAGCAATGGTCCTAGAGGCATCTTTCCTCAGGGGCCTGTGAATAGTAATTCCTCTTCTTAGCACCCAGATCTGGTATCTCCGTTTCTGTATCAGGAGTCCTGCGTGTTTAGCACATTACAAGTTCTGTTTGAATTGAATTGGTATTTCTGCAGCTGCATCATGTGATCATCAACATTAAAATGGTTGTTCCAGGATTAATAGTTCTTTCTCTACCTTTCGGACTGTAGCTTCCTTTTCCAGGAGGGGCAGGAAATCACATCCTGTGCTTTACATTCACAGCCTTGGCTCCTTCCCAAAAGAGCAGAATTTAGTGCTGCTGCTGCCTGCAGCTTGGCAGGATTGTTCAGAGAAATGGAAAACGTGCTGTCCCCCAGCGGGAGGGGATGTGAGTCGCTGTCGTGACAGGAGAAGTGGCATTTCGACTGAGCTCTGCTGATTCCAGTGTAACTGTCCTGGAGCAGGGACGGTGTTTCCTTAATTCCAGTTTGTGCGGAGTGCAGCCAGCTGGGTCATGGCCAGGGCTACGGCTCTCACATGGTCCCGTCCAGACAGAAATATAAGTGCATGTGCTGCACAATGCAGGTGCAGCAAGTGCAGCGCTGCCAGTCAAATGCGCTGTGCCTCTGCAGTGAGCTTACTACAGAGACTGTTGGTGCAGGATTTCTGGATGGCAAGAGCCTGTTCAGAGTGGAGAAAATCTGCAGATAGTGCGGCCGCCTGTCAGGCTGCGTTATACATACACATTAGCATCCTCCTGACACTAAGCTTGACATGCGTTCATGTCTCGTTGGCCTCCAAAGTTGAAACTGAGGAGAACTGAAGAGGCTCCTCTTGGTATTTGGAGCTCAAGAGATCGTGAATGTTTCTTCAGTCTCAGTGTTGCTACTTGTCATGTTAGCGAGGCCGCACAGGATCCTCCAGTAAAGCACTGAGGACACAAACTCTCCCCTTGTGAAGCACATGATGTCTCTGTACAGCACAGCCTCTGCCTTTGCAAGTGGCTGCTTCCTAGCTGGAGTTCTCTCTGCTTTCCTCAAAATCTGCTCTTGACACAAGCCTTTATGTCAGTAGTTGTGGACGAGCAAGATATTCTGTGTTTGTTTGGCAGCCTGGTCGTGTGGTATGAGAGAGCCCTTTTACTGTTGCTGAGATCGTCTGAAGGAACTTTCCACTCCGAGCCAGGGCAGTTCTCTGTACACATCTGTAGCTGGTCTTACTGCTACGTGTTTTGAGTGCTGCAGAGAGGCTGCGGGAGAGGAGGGCCAGCACTGCAGGGGGAACAGCCTTGTTGGTGCTGGACGGAGAGGCAGAGACAATAGTTGTTGGGTGCAGAGGGAAGCCATTTAATGGCTCCATCTCTGGCGGGACCCACCATCGTGGGACTGTCTGTGCTGCGTGCCTCTGCCACATGGCCCCCACATGGGAATGTGGCTGAGGTCTCCTTCGCTCAGTTCACTGTGGAGCAGCAGCCAGTGCCAGTTTTGGCTGTTCATCATGTTGGGGTTTTATACTGGGCTGTGGATTCTTGAAACTTGGAGTCCCAACTAGGGATCAAAGGGTTATATTTTAACCAGCACTTCATTTTGATCAACCCTTCAGCTTGTATTTGCTTTTTATCTTTAGTGGCACCAATGTTCATTTGATTAATTGTCCCCAGTGTTTGGAACAATCCATAGTGAGATGGAAGCGAAGTAGACAGGCAGTCATGAGAAACTCCAGGCTGTGCAGTATGTCAGCAGGATAACAGCGAGCTAAGCCTTGTTCCCAGGGCTTTGGCCAGTGAGTGGCCCGGTCTCTCTCCAACCACAGTGGATACTTTCAGAATTCTTTGCTGATTTGCCTTATCTACATCTCTTTGACTTACTGATTTTGACCTGAGATAGCCCCACTGCATCACGAGCACCTAGCGCTGTTTGCTATGGACTGCCTTGAACGTGTCCCCTCCAGTGCTCACAGAGCGGGCTCCAATGCTCACAAAAGTGTTCCTTGAAACTAGAAGAGCTGCAAGGCTGAGAAACCTAAAAATCAGAGAGCTTAGTGAAAGGCCATGTAAGGAACTTCACTGAAAAGCTGTATGCCCTCTGCAAACCAGAGCCGCGCACATGGAACACTACAAACAGCCGGGCTTTTGGATGCCGGTGTGTGCTTTTAGTTTAACCTGATGAAATGCAACAGGATAGAGAGGAAATGAAAGAGTTTGTACAAACTATAGGGGCAACATATGGCAGACTGGGGATGGGGAGACCTTGGAGAGCAGTTTGTGGCCGCAAAGATACTCAGCCTGTTTTACAGCACAGCTGCTGGGAACAAAAGAGTCTGTCTGGATCGCTCGTGTGTTAGCTAATGCTGGTGACAGGAAGTTTGGAAAATGTCTAAAATATTGCTCATTAAATGGGCAAGTGCAGTGCTCAGGTTCGAAACATACTGATCAAATATGTTGGTCATAATGGACACACTTATGAGATGTGTCAACAATTTAAAGGGGTGGGTGCGAAAGCAGGGAAACAGCAGAGCCAGAATAGCAAAGGGAGCAATGTGTTGCTGCTTAAGGTTGCACAGTGCCCTTTCAGGAGAATTTGTCCAGCTTGTGTATGTCTGTGGAATTGAAAAAGGCAGAGCAGAGGGGTACATACGTATGAGCTGTATGAATGGACCTCAGAGGACCTCAGTTTGGATTCTTGGAAAGTGGGTCAATGAAAATAGCTTTTTCTGGAGCTGAGATTAACAGTTGCAAGGAGCAGATGGCTATTGTGAGTTTCATGGGCAAGATACAGCCTGACTTTGGTGATCTACCGATCTAATGGAGTTACTGTAATGCAGAACTGATGGTGCAAAATTTATTGATAAATTGTATGAAAGTGTAATCTGGGAAAATAGTTCTGTTGATTGGCTTTGTCCATAAGAAAATGGGGATCAGTCGGATCCACTATATTTATATATTTAGGCTGAATTTGCTGAGGGGCATGAAATGGTATCATCAAGTTAAGCAAATATTTTCAGTAATGCTTGCAGGATTGTGAGTTTATTCTTTCCTGACATTCCTAAAGTAATTGTGGATGAAAGGAGTATTTGAGTCTGGGTACATAGCGCTGCTACTTTGAGTGCAGCAAACTACTCTACTGTTGGGGAAAATTAACTTCTGAAATTGGTGTAAAAATGAAAAAATTTTTAATCAACTCTTTCTTGTAATCATACACGGGAAGTTAACTGCCTGTCTTGCCCTGCACAGTTGCATGGTAAAATCACTGGTGATTTGTACATTTGGACACTAAATAAAAATTTATCGATTTCCTACTATTATAGAATCATAGAAGGGTTTAGGTTGGAAGGGACCTTAAAGATCATCTAGTTCCAACCCCCCTGCCATGGGGGTTGTTCCTTATAATAAACCTAATTCTTGTATATATATTTTTTTATAAATTCCTTATAAATATAATAAACCTTATTCTTGAAGTAAGGGATGTTCCCCCTTGTAGCTAAATAATAAATTTAGAGCTTTCTGTGAAACCACCATCACGTTGCTGCCCTTGTATTTTTACAGATGCATGGCAGTGGTGAACATCCAGTTCTCTCTGGATGTGGAGGCAGGCAGCTGCCCTCAGCAGCTTTGCTGAAATTTTGGCTGAGTGTGACCCAGCTTTTATGCAGACTCTGTGCACATAGCAGTGCCCATTGCTGTGACTCCGGCTCCTGGAAAGGGCTCCTACTTAGAAAAATTATCAGCATGTAATGAGTGAGGACTGCTTTACCCAGACTAGCTTTGATCTTTGCTCAAGGACTGATTCAGGATAATAACAGGCTGACATAAAATACAAATGGCCACTTTGTAAGGTGAAGATGATTGCTTGTGTAGAGCTTTGGCTACCATGCAATTCATTTCTTCTCATAGACATGCAGCTAATATATGAGTCATTTGCAAGATATTTCTGATTTACATAGTGGCCCCACCTTTCCTGCAGCCCACACTGAAAAAGCGAGATTGGCTGGAGGCTTACAATGATGATAGCAATGAATAATACATCATCTGCAATCTGGGCTCGTTTAGCCTTGTTATTTAGAGGCTGCAGGTTTTTTCTGGCTTGAGCAATATGTCTTTTAGTGGATGTGTTGGAATTTTGTTTTGTCCCTTCTGCCATAACTATGCCTGGGACGTTTGGAACTGCACATTAATACCAGGAGATGGTTTGCGCAGTTGACAGCACGCTGTTCATGGCTCACCTTTGGGCAGTATAGTGATGGGACAGCAACACAGAAAGAAACTGAACCTGGTGAAGGAACTCGCCGTTCACTGTGTTGTGTCCCCCCCGTCCTTCCCCATACCCTGCTTCCTGTTGGCTTTTTGCACCCTTCATTTTGCAGCATTTGAAGAGTCTGTTACGGTCAGTATTCAGTTTTGGCAGTGAGTTTGCCATCTAGTGGCTACTATGTTTGTTAATGAAGGCCGAATAAGCCCCTTGTTAAAACTGGCTGTGGTTTAGGTTCTCCCGTTGCTCACCCTGGACGGGAGACAGCGGCAGTGAACGTCGCCAGACGCCTCCCTGACTGCACCCTCTGCTGCGCTGGGTGCAGCTCACGGCTCCGCCGCCGTTCGCCTTAGAGCCGCCTGACATTGAAGCTTTGCTTACAGGTGAAGCACGCTGCCAGGCCAAAGAGGCCCCAGGCTGAAGTCTGGAGTTTGGAAGCATTTGTGTCGGGTTCAGCCCTCTAGAAATAGGCGCCACCTCCGTACACAGTCCAGCTGTGCAAGGGCTGAAGCACTGAGGTTTTCTTCTGGCCTTAGCAGCATCTCAGCCCCGCTGCCCTTTCCTGAAGCCAAACCAAATTTCCCACATTGTATGTATTCAGCAGGTTATGGTTCAAGTTATTTTTCTCTGTTTTGACCTGGCGTTGTGAATGAGAGTAAAGCTGTTGTGTTTCTGCCACTATCTAAATTTCCTGCCCCAAGGAAATACTTCTCAGGCTGGTGCTTTGGTGTATGCTTGTGTGTACAGCCAAGTGAGAAAGACTCTAATACCTTCCTAAGAGGGAGGTGACGTGAGATTCTTTATTTGAATCAGCCATTGCACTGGAGATACCACACAGTGTCGCGTTTATACTTGGGTGGGAACAGGGAGGAGCACGTGTGCAAAGAATAGATATTAATTGGGGTAGAAAAAAGAAAAGCACTAGAGTAATCTCTGCCTCTTTCCCTGTTGGGGTTTTACAGAAGTTGCACTTGCTCATGTTTTGCTGTCCCAGGTACCAGGAGAAATCAGGTGCTACGCTCGCGTGTCTGCTTTGTGCCTTTCTCTTCCATGATCTCATGTATGAATCAAAGCTTGCCTACAGGTGGTGATCGAGCCCAAAAAGGCTTATCACTTACCAAGCAACCGTCTGCAATTATTTGTTTGTCCTCTGTAGCCAGCTTAGTTACTTATTGATATCTAATGTTTGTCTCCCCATGTTATAATGAAAAGGAAGAGATAAAAGCCCTGTTCTTGCTTGAAGTGCCAAATTAGCTAAGAATGGTGACACTCCGCTACTGTTCTCTCATGTGCTCAGGTAGAAAGGCATAAACCATTGCTCTTTATAGGCAGGGGTAGCTTGTTATCCTGGGACAAGGCTGTTTCTAATGCTTGAACTCTGAGCCAGAAGCATTTGAAATATTTACTAGACGGTTAAAGTACAGGGGATGCCGCCTTGCTGGATTGGGGATCACACCAGGAATCAGCATGAAGGAGACATTTCCTCCGGGGTAGCTGCAGTGGAGCCTAAAGCAAGCAGCAAGGTCGAGGGTTTGCTTTTGGGAGACTAGTTCTAAAGCACTCGTAAAATCTCCTGAAAGAACAGATACCTGTGGTCTGATCTGAGGCAGCATGGGTTTTGTGGAGTGAGCACAAAGGGCACCTCTGGGCACAGAGATGTCAGCGCCTGCTCTTGCCAGGAGCCTGCATGGTGTGGTGCAGCAAATGCAATGCGAGGGGGCGCTTCACCTCAGCATCTTCTGCAGGCAGGGGCTCCTCCAGGCCCAGTCTAAGAGCCTGCACCTTCCCTCCTGGTCGTGCCTTTTCCTTAACAGTTGTGCTTTGGAGGATGAGAAAAAAACCTGCCAGGAACTACAAATTCACCTATTATGCTGGACAGCAGAATGACTGTTCAGGTGCCCTCAAAGTCTCTGTCATGAGATGGCTGCTTGTGAGTTAGTCGTACATGGGAGAGGGAACTTGCCAGTCTTCAGTCCACAGATTTTTGACCATACAGTTAATGTCTGTTCCTTTTAGTAACGACATTAAGGCGAGTATCCTTGAGATAATAACTTGGGCATGTGCTTCCCTTTCCCTGCCTTCCCCTGCAGCAAAAAGAAACAGCTGTTGGAATATTTTTAGTTGTAATCTGGTGGACACGAAAAAGCCCATGTGTCTGTGCACGCATTTTACTGTCTTTATGGCTGTGTTCGTGCCTACAGCCAGACCACCTAGCACTGGGAGCCCATCGGATGGCAGCAGGGCAGGGCTGACGGCTGACTGGGCTAAGCCCTGAACTGGGAGGCTTCCAAGACATGTTGAGCTCATGCGGGCAGTGGTAATGGGTGACTCGGGAAGCGGCTTGGCCATTTCTGCTGCATGCGGCTTCCCAGGACAGCAAGGACAAAGCCCCCCAAAGGCTGCAACTCAGAGAGGTGGTGGAATCTGCACCCCATTCCGGTGGCACCCCGCTGTCCTCTGCCGTGCAGCCATGAAGCCTCTCATTGCAGAGGTGCTGACTTGTCCCTGGCAGCCTGGTTACACAAGTTTCTAGTTTGGGTCCTGCTGCAAATCAGGGTTTAAAACCCCCGGGGACTTTTTTTGTGTGAGTGTGTGTTGTAAAGTAATGTCCCCAGACATTCTAAAGTAGACCACGGAATTTTGATGGGAGCCAGAGTTTGAATCAAAACCACCTCATTTTCCTCCAAACTCTGTCTCCCCATCAGACTTGTCTGGATCCCATTAGAAATGTGGTAATCAGAGAAAAATGACATATGCCGCTGGTCTGAGGTACATATAAATTTAGTGTGACATTGAGAGAGACCCAATGCTCCATTTCTCAGCAGAAGGCCTGTGTTCCTGCTGTAAATGTAGGGAGATTTGCGATTCTCTTTAATTACCAGGACTCTGATGATCACCTCCAGCAATGGGTAGCACAGTTTCCTAGCCCTAGAGCTGTCGCATTAGTGGTAGTTATGTTTCTTTTACTTGGCTTTGTTACATGAAAACAATAGTTAATACTTCCATTAGGAGGGAAAGCTTTAACTTTTTTTTTGCCCCTGGCAAGAGGAAGAGTGAAGTTTTCCTGACGTTTGGTATGGTCACAAACCAAGGACTCTTTGGTATAGAAGGCATCACCAGTTAGTACAATTACATGTAATATTTGAAATATTTTCTTATAGGAGAGAAATGTCAGTCTTGCAAATAAATGCTTCTTCAGGGTTTCGGGTAGAGGCAGCAGTGAGAGCAGGAGGATGGTTTGCTCTCTGACTTTGCCTAATTATTCCTGAGGCAGAACTGATCTCGGGAACAAGGTGCTCAAATCAGGCTGTGATTACTGGAAGAGGGCTCACTGCTGTCCTGTCCGTAATGTGACTAAGTCCTGCAGTATTTAGTGGGATTTTTTCTTTCAGATGCTGAAAGAAATGGATTTTTGTGCAATTTGAGCTCTCATTTTAGGAAAGATATTTCTAATCTTTGTGGTTATGTGAGAACTTTTTCAAGCATGAAATGAATGCAGCCTAATGGATCAGAAACCAGAAAGCAAAGAAAGAGAAACCAAAGTATATCTCTCCTCTTTATCACATGATCAGTTTGGGGAGGAAGAATGAGTCATTATTTTTTAGCACATGAAATTGGCAACACACGCTGTGATTACCCCTGTGCCAAGCCTGCTTATATGCACAGATAAAACACGCCACACTCAGCACTTGCCCAGGCTCTGTGGCACTGATCTGGCCTGCACTGGGAGGCTGAAGACACTGGCAATTTTTTGGTGAGATGTGGGAGAACATGACCAGAACTGCACTGGCTGTGGCGCTTGTCCCTGGGCTGGAGTTAAATGGACACTCCCCAACTGTGGACGGTGCTAATGGCTCTGCATCCCCCCGTGTGCCCACACGTGCACAAGCTGAACCCCACGGGCTGCTCGTGCTCATTTTTCAAGACGTGTCTAACATATTTAGGAATCGGTAACTTGGAAGAAATTTGAATGTTAGTAGTTTAAGACTCAGGTCTCCCATTTTAATTACTCCATGTTAGTCAAAATTATCTTGCCTTCTGAGGCAGATAAAATCAGAACAAAGACAAATGCATGGGAAGAGCAAGCTTTTAAAGTTAGAGCACAAGTTGTTTGTTCAGTACAAGCTCCCCTTAGAACTGAGAGATGGAAAAATCCTGCTGGGCTGGAAGGCACTGTAGTTCATCAGGATAACTACACAGATGGTGAGAAGATGGAGGTGGAGGCTTCATATCTGCTCTGTTTACAGCCGGGGTACGGAGCAGAATGTTTCTTCCTCTCCTTGGGGTTTAGTGGCCGGATAGGCTGCACAGACCCTGCTTTCCTAGCAAGGGCCCTGTTTGTCAAGGCAGCAGGAATCCTTGGAGGACCCTTTCTTGGACTCAGAGAAAGGTCCCAGACAGCCCAGCGCTGAAGCAGTGTTTTAGGTTGTAGTTTCCAGATTCATCAACTTCTGCTTTAATTCCTGGTGCTCACAGTTTTAACTTTTAAAACTCTGCCACGTTATGATCTCCACCTCTGAGATCCCTCTTATCCCTGTTGTGCAATTACTGCAGATCAGAGTTGAATCTATTTTTACCCTCTTGTTTTTCCCTTCAGTTTGTAATGCCTCTGGGAGTGAGTTCTGGGAAGAATCTGCTTTGGTTTTAAGCTGTATGGTGCCGCCTCCTCTCCCATTATCACTCACTGGTTTCAATGGCCCCATTGTGCTGTCTTGTACTGGCACTTTGCTCGGTTTGAAGTGCGGGTAAGAAGTTGCTCTGTCCCTCTAGTTTTATTCTGTCACTCACAGCACTGACCTTCTAGGCAGGAGCTCTTTGAACGGAGCGGCTATTTCTCCTGCCTGCGCACGTGAAGTGTGCAGGTACAAACTGCCACGCGGCTTTTCCGCAGCCCTGCTAACACCTCCTCGCACACCGCTGTGCCTGCTGGGCCTTACGCTAGTGCTTCTTTCTCGGCTGAGAGGAGTTGTGGATCCTGCAGATCCTGTGCCTTCAGTACTTTGGCACATGAGATTTCTTTCAGGACTTTTTCCTTGTGGAATTCTGGCTTCTGCCACTGATTGAGAGAGAACACGAAAAAAATTCCGATAATGCAAAAAATGCTGTAGAGTAGAATTATTGTAATGTAATTACTTTCTGACTGCATTAAACCCTTTCCATTGTGCATTTCTCAGGCTTTATTGAATCCCAGCCAATTTCCTTCAGCTTTGTCTCATTTCCCTTCAAAGTCAGCTTTTCTCAGCTCCAAGATATTTGTGTTGCTGCCCTTTCTGCAGACCCTCATCTGCATTTCAAACCTGGGGAGAGATTACCATCCCTGTATTTTAGGTATCTCTGTAGTCATTTAGTACACCTGGCTCACATCCAGCCCTTGGATGCAGAATTGTCTCTGATCTGGCTGACAGTGTAAAGCAGCTGCTCTCCTGTACTATCCCCAGGAGCACAGTCCCTTCCGTAAGTGTCCCATTGTTTCCCAAATGAAGTAAAATCCCCCCTGGACCACACTGCTTGCCCTGTTGACAGACCCCCCAAGTCTTTTCCCCTTCCCTTCCTTTTCTTGCCCAACTATCAATCGTGTTGTTTGGTCCTTTCTTCAGATCCTGGAAATGTGTGCCCATATGCTAGCTGCGGCCGTGGGTAGTCCCGTCAGTCGCATGGCGGCGTGTGCTGGCTGGTGGGGCAGTGCGTGCACGGAGACAGGGCAGATGCTGAATCTTTGAATGATCAGACAGCTGGATGCACTTCGGATGAATATTTAAGATCTCGACGTGAGCACTGGGCTAATGAATTCTAGCATTCACTGCAGAAGTGTCACAAACATAATGGGGACAAAATTTGCTTAAAATTTGTTTTGAACATGTATGGCATTTTCCTTAGTTCACTCGGTTCTTTTTTTTCCCTGCATCTTATTTACTTTGGACTGTGAAACTACACTAGTTACTTTCACTTTTTTTTGTTTTGAATAAATTTCATGTTACTGTTCTGCAGACAGAATGATATGACCGACTGCTTTCTTTACTTCCTGGAGATGTATTATTAGTAATGCTTTCTAAAACTTTTACTTCTTAATGGTTTTATTTCTACAAAAGCTTGGACTTGAAGCCTACAGATACCCTTCAAAAGCAGGGTATTAATTGTTACCAGTGTGCGCTCTGCAGAAATGAAGAGTGGGATTAGATGGGGAGAATTTTCAGTGCACAAATCCTGCTGAACTCTTACATCTCCTGGATGTGTCCCTGGAAGAATTTCCCCCCAGAGCCCCTGAAGCGCTGTTCCTGAGTTAGGCAGATCCGTGCCCCACATTCACGCTGTTTCAAATGGCAGCATCCCGTCCCTCTGAAGTTGTCTTATAAAGCTATTCTCCATGTAGCAGCGTTAGCCCACGTGATGGGTGAATCCAGGTCAGAGAGCATGGTCCCTTCACATCTGCTCGGTGCTTGCTGCTGACATTTTCATTCAGCCTGCCTGTACTGGGCAGCGATGGAGGTCTATAAAGGGGGGACAGAAACATCTTTCTGCTGGGGAAGGACAATGGCAGGACCTCCCAGTAACTGCAGCTGTGTCGGGGCTCTGAATACAACGGGCCACTCTTGGCAGTGCTACTGAGGTCTGGCTCTTGGAAAGCAGCGCTGTGATTCAGCTGTCACTCAGCTCCCAGCAAAGGGAGCTTTGAAAAGGCGCCTCTGCTGCTCTCCTGGAGTAGCAAATATTTCCTAGGCCTCTGCTGCTGAATGGGAGAGATTGCCATTGTCCTCCTTCCCCTCTCAGGCTTGCTGGGCTTGCTCTAAATGGGCCTTTTGCAAGGGAACAATAAGCCCAGCGAAGGGTCCAGGTTGCACATGTCTGAGCAGTGAGAACACTCGAGCACTTTTTCATTGGCTCCTGTGATGTGAAAAGCCGTGCTGCCGACAGGGCAGGTTTATTTTCCAGCCACAGCTGTGGGTTTGTTTCCTCTCTCAGTTTGCACTGCTCTGGGTGTACATCTGCGTGTTTCAACTCATTTCCTAGAAAATATTTTCACCCCAAGATTTCCTTTGGCCTCAGAAATTTGTTTCCTTTTGCAGCTCAAGCTCCGTGATGTGTTCGCAGGGAAACCCACATGCCAGGTGGGACCAGCCTGCTTTCACGTTTCTCTGCTGTGATAAACTTTGGCTTAGTTTTGATAGAATATCCCCAAACTTGTATTGCCTTGTGGTTTTGTGGCAAAACCACATGCACCTCTCTGATTCAAACCTGGCTGAAAAGCCATGGCTTGGGCTGAGGTTCACAGTGAACTTTGGGGTTAATTCAGCTAGAAGATGTTCCTCAGTAATCTGTATGGAGACAAAAGGCACCATTTTCTGCCTGGACCACCAGGGACCACAGAACATTTTCCAGTTTTCCCTGTCTGTCTCGTGAAACTTTCAGTATCATAGAATTATATGCTGCTTGTTGCAACTGATACTATCTTCTTACAGTCTTCTCAACTGAACACCAGGAATATAGCCATAATGATCTTTGGATCACTTTGAAGAATGGCTTTTAGTTTTTAAATCCCACCCAGATCCCAAACATAGAATAAAGTATTCACTTCCTCCACCTGCAATACTCACTTTTTAGGGGGTCTTATAGCAATGACCTGCCTAAAAATGATGTAAGGCAAAGGAACAGCATCCAGCGACTCACAGTGTTCTCACTCCCCTAGAGTGTGGCTGATGTGATTTGCTTTGTTTCCCGACATCGCATGTATGGATGCCTGAATGAATAGAGAACTTTTCAGTATATATAATCTCTGTTTACATACGCCTACAAATCAATGTCAGCTTTTATTTAAACATACTATCAGAAAAAATAATTCTTTGTTCTTCTCAGATATTCTATGGTCTGATTTTCCTCCCGTGCTAGTCTCTAGTGCAATTTGCACTGGTGCTTTTCTTGATTTAGGCTTGTCTGAGTGAAGGGAGAATCAAGCAACGCTTCCTTGGCAGAGTGACTCAGGCTGCAGCCTGGCCACACTACCCCTGCCATCAAGAAGTTTGCAAAACTGAGGTGACCGCACCCTGGCTGCGAGTCCAGGAGTTTTGTGCTGTGGCTTGTCCTCCAAATGCCAGTGAGGAAAATCTCTTTGGAAGTTTCTGCCTTGCTCATCCCATTTACTGAAACTAAATTTCAAGAAGCTAATCGGGCAGAGAGTGCAAAGGATGAAATGTTAAAAATCAAATTAATGAAGCTGAATCACCAATTTGTGACCTAGAAGACTATTAGGAGTGATCAGAATTAATTAACTCTCCTTTGTGATGCTTCAGAGGAAGCCGGGAAGCTGGGCATGGAGACACAAAGGACGTCAATGGGATCTGACTACCTGCACCGTGTGAAGCAATGCAGCAAGGCTGCGCTCTGGCCCCAGCCTGGGCTCCAGGGCTACTCACGGAGCACAATGAGCAGAAGCAGAAGGGAGAGTTGCCACGGTCCCTTCTTGTGTCCTGCTCTTTCGTGCTTATTCAGGGACATGTGGGTGAAGCTGTGAACACGCTGTGTATGAAGAAGCAGCAGCAGTCCTGTTAGCTGTGATGGAAGTGTAGGGCAGTCTAAAGGACTGAATTATTGGTGGGATTTCAAATTTTCTAGTGGAACGATACTGGCAATTCACAGGAAAGGTCTCATCACAGCTCCCGTTCTGTGAATTTGTTTCTTTGACTCAAGTTGTTCGCATTACTCTGCTTGCTCCTCCTTCTAGTGATCAGTATTGAGTTTGAAAAGTTTCACAGCGGTACGAATGTTCAAGAAGGGACACGGGAGCCCCTGCTCTTCCTCTGCACTTGCTTTTCAGACTTGCAGTGGCATAATGACGTACAGGGGCTTCCTGCCAGGATGCCCTACCGAGCAAGCCCGGGAAGGCCCCTCTGCCTGGCCAAGAGACAAGGCTGTGTCTATGTAACAAAATGATTAATAGCTTGACTTCGGATTGTTGACTGGCGTGTGGTACTCCCAAACTGCCCGTCCCAGCTGAGGAAGAAAAAGCAGGAAGCTGTGCAGCTCCCGCCATCCACAGGACGCGCATCTCTCCACGAACTGTGCGCTGAGATGTTCCCCTGGAGCAGCGCGGGGCAGAGGCTGCGGGACTGGGCCCTGTCACTGTGTGCTGCATCGTGGGCTTGTTGCCTTATTGCCACCCTGTCCTGTGATGTGTTACGTTAGGTGTTAGGTGTTAGCATCGGCCGTGGCCAGCGGCAGGTCTGAGGTAGGCGCTCAGATAGGGACCACCTCACGCCGCATCCCAACCCCCTGGCAGCAACCACCAGCAGCAGAGAAACCGCAACCCAGCATCCTGCTGGCATTTTGCTGATTTAATCAAAACCGGGATTGAGTCCTAAACACTTCCACTGAAATGGTACACATATCAAGCTGTAGCTTCTTTTCTTTCAAAGAAGGACAATCTTTTCTTTCAAACCAGGACAGTCAGAGTTTTAGACAGCTCTGGCTAATAGTTGCCAAAATAAATTGGTCATTTGGGATAGTGACACAAAGTCAACTTAGCCATTGATTTGAAGTGAATGCAAAAGGCAATACCTACTTTTACTAATTCTTGAGAATTTTAAAGAAAATTAATATTTTCCTCGCCATTCTTTTGGGGGCAAATATGAAGAAGGAAGAGATCTAATCATAATTATTTTCACTAACCAGAACCGCAGTGTTTCTTCTTGAGCTGATAAACTCTTTTTATACACTAAAAGCCCATGGGAGGAAGAAAGGGGAGGAAAAGCTTGCTGAAGAGATGGCTTCAGTTTCTTGAATAATGCATCATTCAGTAAATTGACTGTCCTATCAGGAAATAGTCCACTGTCTATGATCAACATCGACATTGCTAGCTGGACAACTTACAAAGAAGCATTTTGGAATTAATTTGATGATTATGAAAATGTCTCGGATCCTTTGCTGAAGGCTAAATAAACACAATTAAAATATTCTTAGTTTTCAATGTGCTTTGTTCAGTTCATTAAGTGTAACTAGAGCTTCCAGTTATCTGCATTTAGTTTTTCAAAAAATTGGAGGGTATTTTTAGAGCAATGTAAAGCTTATTGCTAATTACACCTGGGGGGAAATCTCATTAGATATTCATTTGCTTTCAGAGTTTAAAACAATTCTAATGAGCTGCATTAGTTGTGATAACACTGACTGACTCTCTCTTGTCTGCTCCCCCCGGCTTGTCTGAAACAAACAAAGCTTCTGTGGAGCCTGTAGCTGGGCAGATGTGACCTTGGCTACCTTTGGGGTGGAGGGGGAGGGAAGAGTAGTCCGGAGTCGGAGGAGCGAGTTTGCTGCTGTCAGGCCTGGAACTGGCAGTGGCAGATGACCTTGCAGCCTGAGCACTGGGCCAGGCGAGGTGCGCTGGCCTGCCCCTGCCACCACCACGGCCACCACTGCCACCACCCCCAGTCTGCCTTCCTGGCGTTCCCTGCCACTTCTGCTCGACCGATGTGTTAAGGTCTGGCAAGGCTGAAACAGGCAGCCAAACCAGGACCTGTGAGAGGCCCGACCTACTTTCTTCCCATACAGAACGAACCTTCCCAGAGGCCATGCCTGGCCAGGTGGGTACAGCTGGGGCTGGCGAGCCCTCGGACTCGAGGAATTCAGGAAAACCCAGAGGAGCATCTGTTTCCTCTTGATGTAGCTGCTGCTCGCAGTAGCGTGCAGTCTAGAGCTTTGTCAGCCAGTACATCTGCCTGGGACAATGCCGTGAAGAGTCATCAGTTTGGTTCTCAGTCCTCTGCTCCACCAGCTGCCAGAAGAATTGTTGTTTTACTGCTGTTTATCCAGGAAATTGGAAGAGCTGCTGGTGAGGAACAGTCACTGCTTTCTATGACATAAACCCAGGACAATGAAACAGCTCAAGGTGAAGTGAAGAGTTGGCTTCCCTTACCTAATGTGAGGAACATCAAAGTAGGGCAGCTAGATAGAGCAGAATCATTTTTATTTCTCCTTACATCGGTACATTTTGGATGAACTGGGCAGCCTGTGAGGAATTCAGTCTTTGCACTGGACACACAATTATTTTGGGCTGATCTTTTTAACCCTCCCCACTAAGCTCCAACAATGACTCAAAGCCAAGAACTTTTGCCCAAAATAAGTTTTGACCTTGCTCTTTTCCATTTTACAGACGTAGCACCTTTGTCCAGGGCAGTGTGGATATGCAGAGGATAAAAATTACAACCACTCCACACAATGCACCGTAACTAGCCCACGCAATCATTTGAATTGTTTGGGTCAGTGTTTAAGTCAGCTCTTTCTAATCATGCAAAACAACATAGTGGCCTTGAAAATACCTGTTTATGTGGCCATGTAAGCAACGCAGGATATTCAACTCCTCATCTGGCATGCGAGGAAGGAGGCTGCTTGTGCGCACACATATCTCTATAAATGGCAGAGCAGAAAGGTGACTGTGAGCAGAGACTCCTCTGGAGACCAAGGAGACTCAATGTGGATGTAAAGTGGCACATTGAGACAGGTTTACTGCTGCTTCTAGGCAGAGGCTATGAATTGAGCGGCAAGATAATGGTGTAGGAGTGATCACACACAGAGCAGGATATATGGGATTCTTTGGTAATTGGGGACATTTTGGCATCGGAGCTGAGCAGGGTGAGAACAAGCTGGCAGAGTCTGCATGTCAGCAGGAAGAAAAAGGCTGGCTGCAAAGATGGAAGCTAATTTTGTTTTAATCTATTGGTTATGGAGTAGAGAAGAGGCAAGTAGAAATATCAGGCTTGGCTACTGGCAGAGAGAATACACCTGAATCAGAGAGGAGCCTCCTGGGCCAAAGTTGTAAGTAGAAAGGTGGAAACCAGACTTTATTCCTCAAAGGAAAAGAGAGCACAGAAAACGAAGCTTTCAGGGAGCTGGAGGGTGTAAGTGGATGGTTGGTACCAAACCCCCTACTCTATGGCTCTCTTATTAAAGAGGTTAAAGGAACTGTGGGTCTAAATTGGAAAGGTTTTCACAGGCACTTCACAGAGCTGAAGTGTTTTGCAGGAGATTCCTCAAAGGTGGAAGGCGGACAGCCTCCCACCATTATTTAAGGAACGACCCAGATGTGCACCAGGGTCTTGCAGGGAAGTTCGTTTCCCTTCAGGTGAAGACAAGTCTTAGAAAATGTTTTAATAGATGAAAGGTGGCCTGTTGAGAAACGCACAGCTTGACCAAAGATAGCCAGTGTGGTTTCCGGAAAGGACCTTTTCTGCCTCGCTAACTTTTGGAAATTTCTTTTTTTAGAACATACACTCCTGTCGGCATAGACAAGAGGCTAAGCAGCAGTCAGGAGAGGCTTGGATCTTCAGACAGTGTTTGACAGGGTCCCACGTCGGAGGTTAATGTCTAAAGGTGGGGAGTTGGAAAGGGGAAGAATTGGCTCACTGATTGAAAATTGGCCAGAGGACAGGAGCAGAGTGGGGAAAGGAGGCATAAATAGAAGCCTTTTAAGATGAAAGACAAGTTAATAAAGGAGCGTGTACTGTAGGAGACTGCACTGGCAGATCCTGGTCTTTCTGATAGTTACAGCGTATGAAAGACTTGGCTGAGGACACAGAAAGCAAGATTTCCTAGTTTGCAGATCACATCAGATTTGGGAGGAGTGGTGAATAATGAAGAATTCCAATACAGGCAAATTGGAGACCACTTTGGGGCTTTGATATGATGGCAAACACAGACTCAGACAGAGCAATACATTTTACGGCAACGTATTTGGTTGCTGGTATCTAACTTCTTTTTAAACAGTCTGGGATGGCCATTGGTTTTAATACATCCCAGTAGGCTTTATTCTGGGAAGAGCCTCTTCTGCTGGAACAGCCTCACAGAGAGTATGCTTATGTATGGTTTATTTTCTCTTTTGGTTGAGGGTAGAACAATTGGACGGGTTTCAAAGGGCATTTCCATTTCCTGAATGGAAAAAGGCAGAAAGTAGGAATGAATGAAACGGTGTAGAAGAAATATACCGAGAGCTGTTCCTTTCAGATCCAGTCCGAAGTTCAGAATAGTGCAACTGACTTGGAGAACAAACCAAACCCACCAAATCTACCTTTGTAGTAAACCCCATCTGCCTCAAAATTGAAGCGGCATCTTTTCCGTATGTCCCATTCCTGCAGTGGTGAACAACGCTGGCCAAGATGAAGCCTTTTAGGAGGAAGATGATTATTTCTCTGCACAGCTGGGAAGGTAATTCGCATGGCTATACGTAACCTCAGGGAGCATGGCTGACTGTGAGGAAGTAGATCTATAAACTGGTCTCTCATAGCTCTCGACTTCAAAGGATCGATGACATTTTCCACTGTCTTGGGTTGAATACTGTGGTGGTGGAAGGAGGAGGTATCTGTGCTAGTGCTTAAGTGAAATTTCTCTAAGTCAGCTTCAGGTGTTTGGAATGAACCATCAAAAGAAGGGGAATCTTGGAAACAGAGTACTGCGATGAAAGGCAGCTGTATTCAGCCAGGCTGAATGTCACTCGGTGCTTCCACCGAGTCAATGGAAAGCATGATTCCCAAGCCTGAGCTGGGTCCTGTTTGGAGATCTACTGACATCAAGTAGATAAAAGCACTCAGCTTGTGGAATGAGATGAAATTTAACTGTCTGAATATGGCACAGAGGCTGTCCTTGAGATGCTTCTGAGCTTCTCCCAAAATGTCTGTTTTGAAAGTTAAACCTCTGAGTGTTTTACATCAATAGTGAAAATGCCCTCACAGGGGATTTTCCCCAGACATGCTCCTCAGTGATTTATTTCTTGCCCTCCAACTAGGCTTGTGTAAATTCCTTAGGTTATTTTTTGGGTACTAATTAACCGTGCAGTAGAAATTATATTATACAACTGGTAATGAGCAAAATCTCAGATACACTCATACACCAACCAAACCTTGGCAAATTGTAATTAGCTCAGTATTTGATACTTTCCTATTCTGCATTTCATTTTTTTCCTGAGAAGAAAAAAAAAAAAGCCCTACATAATGAGCTCTTTGAACCTAAATCAAACAACATTTTCAGTGGGGATAGGTAATGAAATGTTAGTCAAACCCATTGCAATGGGCAGATCAATCACTGCCTTGTACGATCAAAAAAGGAACTCGGAGATAATGGTGGCAGAATGGCTCTTGCTGCAAATCTTCCAGGCCCAGCCTCTGTGGGCTGCACGGGTGTGTAGTGGACAGATCTTTCTGTCCATCCCAGCGCACTCGGAAAAACGAGTTGCCGCTTTGCTGAAAGCAATGGGATTGAGACAAGAAAAGCTGCTTTCTGTTTTGGATCAAGCCAGCAAATTCTCTGTGCCAAAAGGGAACCTGGAATGAGTATTAAGTCTTGCAGGAATGCCGAGGGAACTGAATATGTGTGCTTGGCCTCAAGGCAACAACAAGGGAGCGTATAAAGCAAACAGTTGTGAGCTACTGAGCTCAGTTGTTCACCAGGGAGATGAATGGTTTGCTGGAGCTCTAGTTTCCATATCAGCATCATACAACAGCCTCATCTGTTACCACGGCGTACTCTCACGTCTGAGATGCTGCTGCAGCACTGAATCACTTCCCAAGACACTAACTTTTTAGTTCCCCAGCAATAAGGCTTTTCGAAAAACAAAATATTGGTCCCCAAGAAATTTGGATATTTCAGAATTTGGGGTTTTTTGGTCCTAATTTGTGATAAAAATCAAAATGTTAAAATGCTACATTGGACAAAACATCTGAAATATTTCAGCTGGGAAAAAACCTGCAAAATGGCATTATCAAACAGTACCTTTCTCTAATACTGAAGCATTTCTGTGCAATAATTTTGAAGTGTCAGAGATGATATATAACAATAAAGTGTATAGGGATATAGACTTCAGAATGTAGGAACAAATTGTTCAGAAATATTCCCATTTCAAGCTTTGTTGAACTGCCCACGTTCCCAGGGAGCACTTCCATTCTTGATGAAACAGCATTTTCTGATTTTTGACATTCGGTCAAAAGCATTCTGAGCATCTCTGCTCAGTGAGAGTGGCTGCGGCGAGGATAGGCACAGCTCTTGTCACCCAATTTATTTAATGTTTGGTTTTGCTTCAGCTGTAACCCTGGAAGTCTCTTACACTTGCTCTACCTTTAGCATTTTCTCTCTCTGCATATTACTACTGCATGATTTGGAAATTAAATCTAGCCTGTGATCTCCTGTCGTGCATGTTGGAGGACTTGCTTTCAGATTAGACAATAGCACTAATAGGATCGATAGCTATTTCAGCCAGAGCACCGATTCTCTTTACTGACAGGCACTTCTCACCTGTCAATGTGCTACTTCATCTCCTCTAGGTCCACCAGGACACTTACCTATCTGCCTTTCCTGAAAACCTGTTCCATTGGAATCTTGAGAGACAAATCTTGCGTAATTGTTTCCTCAGCCACAGCGGATTTACCCAGTCAGCCCCCATCCTGGGAACACACCTGCCCCAGCAGACTCCTCAACCTGCAGGTAATGGTGCTAGAGGTTTCGCAGCACACCCAGTGGCACAGCAAGACTTGTATGGTGTGCTGTTTTCACAATCCTTCCAGCAAACCCCTTCCCTTACAAAGAAGGATGCCAGCATGGCCCGAGGCTGTGCCATACACGCTCTTCAGCCAGGGATTTATACACACGCCCAGCAGAAGACCTCTTCCATACTAGTCAAACTCTCACAGGGTTTGCATGGGAAAAGCTATGATAAAACTGCCATAGAGAAGCGGCAGGAGAATCATCCTGACAGACGCACAGACTCTTGGGAATGCTCCAGAAGTTCCCTGAGCAGGGCCTCTGGAACAGGGAAGGGAAGGTGCTCCAGCCAGCTGGCAGCGTTGGCGCCACACGTCCTCTAACAGGACTGTGGAGCATTCGTGCCTGCTGAGCACACAACCCGGGTGACACCGTTCAGCGCCTGTTACCTGCCTGATGAGCCTGTGCTTTCAATGACTTGGAATACGGAAATGTGCTGCTGGTAATGTGCTTTTGCTGAGCATTTCCCTAGGGTTCAGATCATTGCTGCTGAAGATGCCTGTTCCCTGAGGATGAAAGGAGGAGCACCGCCCCAAAGTATCCTCTAAGGAGGTTTTATATCTCTGCTCTGCCTCCTTCCTTGGTCAGGGGTCCTCCTGCAGGTTAATCCTTGAGTTGGGCAGCTTCCCCTTTTGTAGTTTATTGCCTGGCACACATTTTGCAAGCCAAACTTATTAATGCTCACCCAGACAAGAGCCCAAGTTGCTTGGCCTCTGCAACAGGCCTTCCCTGACATGTAGACAGCCTCAGGGCCTTTACTATCTTTCTAAACACTTTCCTTCTCTCCTGTAGAGCTGCCTTATTACAGCAATAAAAATAACAAGGTCCCTGCAGACCTCTTTATAAAGAACAATTTAGAGCCAGGAGTAAGTGTGAGGATCGGGATGAAAATAGGCTATCACAGTGCTAATGTGATATACAGGTACGATTCGTGCATTATATTGGTGCAGGAAAGTTGTTTGTCTTGGGAAAGCAGAGACTTAGCGTGGAACTAGTCTAGGTGACTGGAGACAGACAGAAATAGTGGGTTTGATATCCACTGTACGGGAAGGGTCTGTGACAGCCTAGAGGGACTGTGACGTGTTTGAACTGGTTCTATTAAATGTAGTGAATGCAAACACCAAATATAAAATAAATCTATCCACAGCCAATATAAATGTTTAGATATGTTCGACTGGAAAAATGAATACAAATTTACACCCTGGATCCCATGCTGGCCACTCACATCTGTGGGCATTTTCGAGTCCTTCTCGTGGTCTCCATCAGTAGCAGCTGGGGTGAAGAGAGACATAAGAAACAAAGGCAAAAATGTAAAACCACTCCAGATCCCACCTCCTACCTCAAATTTTGCTGTGTGTCCACCCCTCTGATCTGCGGCACTGCAGGTATCTGAGGAGACTACAGGCACAAAGCAACGGCAAATTAGTTACCAGGGGTAGGAAGAGGGTTAAATGGCTTGCAAGGGTGGTAAGAAAAGGTAATTGAAGCTTTTGCTGGTGGTCTGGGGAAAGAGGAAGGGAGAATGGATCGGTATTCCCTGCGGAAGAAGTATTTGTGAACTGAGAACCTGCTGTTGGTGGAACTGCTATTTTCTTCCAAAGGTCAAAAATCCCAACTGGAACGTGCAGCAAAAGAATCTGCTCAGCTGCGGCAGGGGCAAGGCCAGCCACATCACGGGGACAAAAGGCAAGAAAACTGCAGAAAAGGAAAGGATTTTTATTCCCATCTTCTGCTTCAGTTCAAATGGAGGATAAATAGGAAACAGGCAGGGATTCCTAAGGAGGTTTTCAGGCACGTACATTGCATGCACTTCTGTCAGGAAGGGAGCATTCTGAAGGATTGCTTGTGTTACTGGCACAGGCACAATATTAACATATTATCTTTATTTTTTTTCAAAACAAACCATATGCATTGGGAGATCCATGAAAGTGGAACAGCTACTGACATCAGTGAGGTGGAGCAGATAGAATTATAAAGATTTATTAATAAAAGGTTGAGGTATTAATCACAGCCATGTTTTCTCCCTCCTGCTCTACATACACACAATTTATTTATTTTTCTCTTTTTTTTTTTCCCCCAGAGAAAACTGAGGTGTTCCTCTGCTTACACAGGCATTTTGAGTACTGGCTGCACTGAAGTTTTATTTTCTGACCCTTTCTTCCAGCGTGGTTGCCTTCGACTGTCTCTGAGTCCGAAAGGCTCGAGCTCTGCCCGCAGCTGGAGCAGTGAGTGCACCAAGCCCTGACAAGGGGGCTCTTCTACTGACTTCCACTGAGGTGTGCTAGATTCCAGTGTTTGCTCTGTGCGGCTCAGGAGAGCAAGGCTCTGCTCTTGCAGGATGTCAGCTGCCCAGCGGTGGTGTTTCCTGTGTGACATCTGCCCTGCTGGTAGTTTTAAATAGAGCAAGATGAAGATCCTAGAAAACCCAGAATGTCTTTACTTGGAAACCTCATTAAACAGAAATGAAATTGCTTTTGCTCTAACCACACTTCATGATAACTGTAGCAGGTTGGACCGTTCACTTCCTGTAGCTGTACCGCTATTAGAGCTTGGCTTAGCTAAAAAGTTTGTAATGCTGCATCTCTCTTCGTTAGCCTGCACCGAGAACCATTAACATTTATCTGTCCCCTATCTTCTGTACTCAGGTGATTCAAAAGCAAAACCTAGTGTTGCAGCTGCATGAACATAGGATAGGGATGAATTCATGTTGCTTTGAATTCACATTGCTTTAATTTTTGAAGCATAATGAGAAATCACTAGCCAAATTAAGGAAGTAAAAGAAGAAGCTGCACTTCCTGAGTGGGGCTGAAATGCCTAGTGCTCACAGCAGAAACTGTCCCCAGCACAGCCGCCAGGGTCTCGGCCAGACTCTGAAGGTGTTGCACAACTTTACATTAAATAGATTGATGTGAAAAAGATTATTTGTCCCTCACTATAGGTGAGGGAGAAAAATCATTTTACACAGAGGAGGTGCAGTTTACCACTGCCTGGTGGGATTCACAGCACCACTTGGTGAACATCTGGCCTGGAGGCTGTTGCGGGGATGGAGAAGGGAGCAGGAGGGAAGTGGGACAGCAGGATAAGGTATGTCTGAACACCTTGAGCTATGGGTGTTCATAATGGTGAAAAAGCAGAGGGAATGCTAACCTATTTCATAGCTTTTTTGATGTCTTAGCTGTAATTTCTGCTAACAACTTTGTAGGTAGCTATTTTAGAACAGAAGGTATACTATTTGCAATGTCCTGCCTGTGCTCTGACTGGAAAGCTTCTGGAGACACCTCCAGCTCCATAGCAAGAGAGCTTGTTCAGGCCATCCTGTCTAAAAAAGCAGAGGCCTTTATCTCACCCACTGACCCCCGGCACCAGCCTCAGAAGTGACAGCTGAGTTAGAGCCCTTCTTTCAGCAGCAGGCTTCTGCCCCAGAGACCTCCTGCTTAAAGTGTCCCCAGAGGCTGGACTTCAGCCGGATGCTCAGAGGGACATTTTGGCTAGGGTGCCTGGCTGCGTGTGCTGTGGCAGCAGGCTCTGCCCTGTGACGGCACCGCTGCTGCAGCAGCCCAGGGCGCGGGGACAGCAGGGTGGACAGAGCTGTTCACACTCCGTGTTATCCCGGACAGCTGAGCTCAAGGGGAAGAGAGTCCCGATTTTGTTTGGCTCTGTAGTGCTCCATCTCATCCGCTTGTTTTTGTCCTGGCTCATTCCTTGGCTCCCCTAAGATGTAACTTGGCAGGAGCACAATGCCCAGTTCACACACTTGGCGGCCCAGCTCTTGCTCCATGGCTTGAGTGTTGCTAAACGGATGATGCAACTAACTTCTGAATCCAGGCCTCTCTTGCGTATTAAGTTACTGCTGCCTCCTCAATATGTTTTTCTGTACTACAGCGAGTCCCTGTAGTCTGTCTTTCTGCTTCAACGAGGATTATCTGCCCCATATAAAAAGCCCACCAGAGCTGTCCAAGATTTGGGCTGGGCTCAAAGAAACTTAAGGACCCTGTGGGAAATGTTTCAAAAATACAAAACAATGTCTTTTGGTGCTATTCTCTGCAAAGTTTGCTTCTGACCAGCTGACATATGCTAATGGCAGTCACTGCAACACCCCCCACCTTTCCGATTCCTCCTCAGCCCAACATGTAGTGTGCCAGGCTGTGTCCAGCAGCGCCTCCTTTTGCGACTGCTCTGGGTGACTGTCGGGCTTTGCTCCGTGCCTGCCCTGGGAAGAGGGGAGGACGGTTGTGAGCCCTGCTGGCAGTCTCCTCCTCGAGTCGTGCGAGGCTTGTGAGCACGAGATTGCTATAATATTGAGCAAGGTTTTCCAACACATGCTTTTCTCTGGCAAATCGCCACCCACAGCGCAGTGTGCCAACATAACACTTTGACTTAAAGAGGGAAAACTGCCAGATAAATGTTTTAGTTGCAGGCCTGTTTCATTGTTGAATTCTAAAATCTTGGCGAAAGCCTTTGCCAGTGGATGGGGAAGGCAGCCTTGCTGTTGACGCTGGTGAATAGGGACTAAAGCAAATGTGTTCAGGAATGACATTTGGTGGACATCACCCGCCAGCTAATTACGTCACGTTTCTTGCTTTCTGTACCAAAGGCATGCAGAGCAGATCAATGACAATGGAGTGGGGAACCCTTTAATTGTCTGGTGGTCGGCAAGCAATAGGATTTCTTGTGATTTTGAGGAATATATCAGTGATTTGGGGACACTTTATGAGCCTCCAGCTTGCTTACTCTTTGAGATGCTGGCCTTTCATGGTTCTGGGGATAAATCCCTGGCACCGAGCAGCATTTCAATAAGGCAGAACAGTACTGGACTAAAGGAAAATTTACATTGCATTTGAGTCCCTGGAATAAGGGTGGAACACAGCTCTGCTCGCTGCCATGCCTGGAATTCATCCTTTGGGGTATTGCCATTTCTGTGCTCTGGGGGCTGCCTGCAACCTCTCCAGCTACCCTGAACACATAGTGAAAATGGTGCGTGCACAATCCAAGCATATTGTCCTCCAGCAGATCCTTCCAAAACAACAGGGATTAACACTCCTTTGCTTCCCTCTGCCTGAATCTATGAGCACAGAGGTGTCAGAAGGACATGCTGTGCTCTTCTGCCCCAGTCCCAGAGAGCCAGAAGATTAGCAAAAGCCCAGTTAGGCAGTAGGAAGGAAAAGGCTGAACTTGCCTTTCCAAGCCCCACTTGCACTAGGAAAAAACAGACTATACCAGAATTGTTGATTTTCTAAAGAAATCCTTGTTTGCACGGCCTGTATCTTCTGGTGTAGCCACCTACACAGCTTTTCTTCATCAGGGATCATTTATTTTATTCTCAGATTATTGTCTACACTAATTGTCTTAAACAAGACTAGCTTCCTTTCTCTTTATTCCCTAGTGATCTTGATAGGTTTTAATTACCTTTAGGTGGTTCCCCGTATAATTGCGTATCAAGTTCATTAATGATCACAATATGTTCACCTAATAGGTTTCCATTAAAATCCAATGGGTTCCCATCAAATTGAGTTATGGGAACTGACAGAAAACTCACTAAAATCACAGTACCTTTAGTTACAGTGAATTAAACATCGTGTCTATTAATAAAGATAGAAAACAAATGCCAAGATGAAAAAAGTCATCTCACAAATCAATAAATTTATATCTACAGAGCTCTGCAGAAACTAGCAGAAGGCCCTTACTTCTTTGAGCCCAGTTCGCCAGTGGAAGTTCGCCACCTTGACCTGATGGAGTGAATTCTGTGACCAGGGGCATATCATTAAAGTACAGCAAATAAATCAGCAGAAAACAAAAAGCTAACTTTATTCCTGTGCATTGAAGTTTTGGAGGAACAGAGGAGTCTGAATTCCGTGCTGGTCCCACTTCAGTTCTCGTCACAGCATCCCAAGGTTGAAGATGGTGTTAAACTCCGTAGGTTTAATAGCAGCAGTGTCTGCTGTTCTGCTCCTCCTATTTCCTACGCCCTGTAGCATGGGTGTAAAAGGAATCTAATCAGAACAATTCCCCAGTTCTTCTCGGGTGTGAACCACTCTGACCTACTCCATCACTTTGGTTTACGGCAGGACACAAGAAAGAGCAGCTCAGGCAGCTCTTAAATCTCACACTCCATCTTAATGATCATCCTGCCAAATTATCTTCTACTTGCTTCCAAACCAGGTAACACTCAGTCCTTCTATCTCAATTCTTTCCTCCAGACTCTTTCCTGAAGTTCCCACTTTGTCTTGGGGCTCCTGATGTCCGGGGATCCAGCACCCCCGGCTGCAGGTTTGAGCCCACATGCCTTTTCCACGTGCGTCATTTCATAGCTTATTATTTGACATGCACACGTGTTTTATAGCAGCCATGAACTGTTCAGTACAAACCCATGCAGTATGTTTGCTGAGGAGCAAAGGAGAGAGCACAGGGCTGGGTTTTCAGAGGGTTGTGCCAGGAGGCTGCTGCGGTGCTGAGGGTGCCGAGCGAGCGCAGGCATGTGGCAGCAGATGGGAGAGAACAAAGGGCAAGGCCAGAGTGGAGGGATGGAATTGTTCCTGGCCTTTCTTCTCTCTCTGCACCTTCCACTACCAGCAGATCCTCCTGCTCTCCTTTGCTCCATCCCCTCTTAGTTCCCCATCTTTCTCTCCCAACTGCAGTAACCTCCTGAGGTCCTGCAGCAAACTGGAGGGAGATATTTTTTTGCTCTGCTTTCTTGACCCTTGATCTCTTCTGTGACTGGCAGCCCAGGTGCTGTTCAGGGACGGTGGGAAAGGAGAGGTCATTCCTGCATTTTTAGTGCTAAGCTAAGCCCAAGTTAAATAGGAATGTCTCGAGGCTGTGCGGTGATGTCAGCCCTGGGGCTGTTGTACCCTCTCATCCCATCTGGATCTTGCAAGCGAAGAGCATCCTTGAGCTGGCAAAGTGCCCAGGACAAACCTTTTCATCTGTACCTGAGCTGCCCCTGCAGTGTTGAGCCCCATTGACTGGTTCTGCTGCTACGTACTGGCTTCTGCTACAACAAGCAGGGCTTCAGGGAAAAAATCAAACTGCTCTAAATTCCAGTAAGCGAATCTGTGACTCTTCATGGCAACTCCACATTATTCCCAGGTTGTTTGCTATTTTCTCTGTTCTTCCTTCCCTGCTGCCTTCATTATCATGCTGAATATCACCAGGGCAGCATGACAAGAATCTAGAGAGACACATTATTAGGACAGCCTTGTTCATACCTCTGAACTGTAACGTTTGTTAACATTTCTGAGCCTGAAAGGGTGGGGGGAGGATGGCAAAATCTGCTTTTCCAAATTAGAAAGATGTATTTTAACAGTGTGTCTGAGTGAGATACGTACTTCACAGATGCTAGTAGCGACCATTCAGGGACCTCCCTAGCGCTGTGCTGCACAGCAAGCCCCTTGGTGTGGCACAGTCTCGGCAGGGGGTTGTGCAGACCCTGCCGCTCCAGGCGCTCTGAGCATGGGATCTGGAGTGTGATCCATGCCTACGCCTGGCACCGTGGGTCCCATTACATGTGCTTAAGCAGCTCTGACCCTATACAGTGCAATTACAGTGCATTATACAGCTCTGTATAATAGAAGGCAGAATGATGACTTGCAGACAGCATTGCAGCAGCAGTAAGCACTAGACTTCGTAAAAGAAGGGGGAAACTGAGTCTGCAGCAGCCCTGCTCCGTGCCGGCAGCTGAGCCGTGCTGGCAGACCACGGCCAGTATGGTAATGGCGGGGGCTGGAACTTCAGGCAAGGCTGGGATGTGGACGCTTTAGTGTGACCTTATGTGTGCTGCCAAAGGCCACATTTTCCAGTGAGTTCAGCTTTCATTTCGTTGCCACGGGTGTTGTCTGCCTTGTAACGTTAGTTTGCAAGAAGGCTGCCTGTGAACGCAAAGCGAAGTACCCGTTCCTGTGTGTGGACAGATTGGCTCTAGGATCTGCGTTGCCTTGTGTGAAACAAAGCTTAGAAGAGGAAAGCAGGGCATTACTTTTCCTCTCTAATTCCCTCGTGTGTCTAAGTTAAGAGTGCAGAACTGCAGGACACAGACCTTTACTTTCCTGTTTCAGCCAAGTGCCAGGAAGCCTTTCAGGGGTTCCCAATAACTTCAGCAGGAGACAGAAAGTGAACGGAACTGGCTTCCTGCCATGGCAAAGGTTTTGTGCCTGTTTCAGGCAGCTTCCTAAAGTTCTTTCAGTGCCAAGAGGGGAACTGAGGAAGTTCCTACAGACAGAAATGTGTTATTACCATTTCCTGTTACAAAAACCCACTAAAGCATCAAATCTTAGTGGTTTCATTTGTTTATCTTGAAACGAACTAAGGAACGTAGAAGTTTTTCTCACAAGTAATTAAATTATGATTTTTATCTGTAGTTGCTGGAGGTAATTTAGCATTTTAATTAGCTCTAAGCTACAAACACATGCCTGACCTGAGAAAGAAACAAAAAATTGTTTTCTAGTCTCCAGCACTTACAAGTAAATAAAATAGTCCCCTTCTCCCCTTGCCACCAACTTTTATTTAGTGCTGCTAAACGATACCAGAGTGTCAGCCTTAGAGAATAATTCTTCCTAGACAGGAGACCATAGCTGTTCGTAAGGAAGACAGCTATTGCTGGAATCGCACCAGGTCTCAATTCAGTGCTGGCCTTATCTGGCTGTTACACTCGATGGCATGTAACTAAGCTTTGGGAAGAGAAGGCAGTGAGTGGAGGACATGGAGGATAGCCTGAGATTTGCAGAGAGCTTTCCTCTCCCCTCCTCATTCCTTCTTTCCCTGTGCCCTTCCCTCATCCTCTGGCTGCAAATGTTTCAGAGCCTTCCTGATCGCACTGTTTGCCAGTTGGTCACATTTTTGTTGACTGCCCTTTTTTTCTTTCCAGGAACACATGTGCTTTGCTTTCTCTCCAGCTCTGTCACTTTTTATTAACTCAAACAAAATTTAGGGAAGCAAACACCTCTTTGAAAATACTTTCAGTAATTTGATATGATACTGTCTGAGAAATGCTGAAACCATTCCAGGGCTCTGAGAGAGCAGACTGTGGTGGTGTCAAGGAGAGTTTTACAGCACATGCAGCTGGGTCCACAGCTCCTGTTACAGCCCGCGAAGGCTGCTCTGTTCCAGCCCCACTCTGCTCGTTACCACTGATGGATCGTTTGGGTGTTTGAACAGGAATAAGAAGTGAAGTGGCTGGTGCTATGTTCAAGGGTGTGGGACAAGGCGTGCACGTCACACAATTGCTTGCCCAGCCTGGCTTCCTGATGATCCCTAACCCATTCAAGCAATCTCATCTCGACTTGCAGGGAGTATTTTATATATTTGAAGCACTAATACGGGCCAGACAGTGGCTACTCATGTAAAGGGCCCCACAGTACCCTTGGCAAAGGTGGGACCAGAGTGCCAGTGCAAGTCGGTGTGGTCCAGCTGACCACAGCTGAGAGTACTGGAGTACCTGGGGGGACAGTGGGTTTGACTTCAGTGCTGAGGAATGGGGACATGCAGAGCTGTACTTGCAGGGCTTGCGGTTTCGGGGAACATGCCACACCACCTAACTGCAATAGGAGTTGTGAGTGCTCAGCACTTCTAAAAACTGGAGCTGGTATCTGGCTTAACACACTCTTACACAGTGCCGTGTCCTGCTCCGTGGGAAACCGCACGCACCTTTGACATGGCCAAAGAGAGCCAAAGTGTTTGACATTACGAACAAAATTGCATCATCAAGAGAGACCACTTTGCAGCACACTGACTGTGTCAGTGTGAAAGCAGCGCACAGAGTGGCTGTTCGACTCCAGCAGAGGCCAAGGGATGGACTCCTCCTTCGCGCTTACATACAGCGGGGCTTCAGCTGCTACCTGGATTGGCTTAACGGGCCCTGCCCAGGACCTCCGGCCGCGGACCACTTCCCAGCTTGCTTGCTTCCAAAGCCAGCTCTGGCAGTAGCAAATCACAAAAGCTATTTCAGATACTTACAGATACATTTGATATAACCGTGATTACTTCAGTGGATGAATTGAATTGGAAAAGGAGCCAGAAGGATGAAAACAGCCAAGGATTTGGTTTTAAAAAATGTGTGCTTCTGGGAGAGGGAATAGGCAGTCGACTGAGCTGTGCTGCAGTGTCTGACTGCTCCTGACATTCCACAAGAAGAAAGGAGACCTGTACAACAGGCATATGGAGCCCCAGCTCTGCACCAGTTTGTATGAAAAAGCTCAGGTGTTGCCCAAGATCAGATGTGAGATATTGTTTGACGCATGTGACTGCCAGACCAGAGAGGAAAGATTAAGTTTTCATATTAAGAGTTCTTGGCAAGCTCCAGCTTTTTCAGCTTTTCATAGTTTGCAGAGGTGCCAAGAACTGAGGCAAACAAAGGGTGAAAAATATTTCATTCATCCTGTAAACAGTGAGTTCAGGGACACCCATTATTAACTGAGTCAAGTGCAGAGCTCTGGATCCAACCCTGGGCAGGAATGCTCTCTTCTGAGACTTGTCTTCTTTGGATCTTTGAAAAGGAGAAAAATGCTTTCTGCATTTGAAAGCAGCAAGTGGGATGGAGCAAATGCAAGGACAATTCAGTGAAACTCTGCTTTCTTGTCAAATTGAGCATAAGATGTAAGTTTGTACATACCGTAACGGAAAGGCACTTGCTCTCCAGACAACATTTCATATATTCCCTTGTGCTCCACACCCTGTATGTATTGTCCACAGTAGATAAGCCCTTTTTCAATGCCAAAGGAGGCATATGCCAAAGAAAAGCTTTAAAGAATCATTGCTACCTGCTGCATCTTTCTTAACCTTTCACCATTTCAGCA
Source organism: Chionis minor (assembly GCA_013398295.1). Taxonomy (NCBI): domain Eukaryota; kingdom Metazoa; phylum Chordata; class Aves; order Charadriiformes; family Chionidae; genus Chionis; species Chionis minor. Next base: position 682,217 of record VZSF01010885.1, read on the forward strand.
GTAGGGCAATTTCCACTCTTGTGGCAAGTCTTACAGAGAGACCATGCACTGCAAAGGAGGAATCCTAAGGTTAACAAAAGAAGAGAGCCTTTTTTATACAACTTACACTTTAAATTCAGTGTAGCAAATTATTGTCTGGGTCAAAAACTCAGGGTAAAAAAGGTATTGGCATCTCTCTCTGGATTGTCTCATTACTCACATGTAATAATGAGTTTATAACACCACATAATTCCGGACTGGACAACTGCTCTGCGGCTGCAGGGGGTCAGAGAAAACTTGCACTGTGGGCAGCACATTTTGCACTTTTCTCTCCCACAGCGGCTGCTGGCGGTGGTGGGAGGCAGGTCCCTGGGGCAGACAGACCCCTCTGTTACAGCAGCCCCTGTGCTCCTGGACCCCTTCCCGTGAGGCTGATCCTTTCTCTTGTGGTGAGCCAAGCTGCTTCTCGAACTTCGTGCTTCTGTGCTTGGTGCTTTCGAATATGCCCCTAGTGCCAGAGGATCAGGGAGGGATTCCTCTGCCATACAAGCTCCAGCACACTCACTCCCCAGTGGAAACAAGCTGCACAAGTTCCTAATAAGTTATATATCACCTAAGGTAGATTTGTGTAAAAATAAACCCATCAACTGACTTTACAAGCTGAAAACTTATCCCAGGTTCACTGAGAGGTTCCCAAACCCTCTGCTTAGACTTGGCTGTTTGGTGCTTTGAGGAAGCAATGGATACTCGACATTCCAGCAAGGCTTTCCGTTGCTGTTGTGACATCTAGCAATGCCGGCAAAGAGCTTTGTTAGGTTTGAAAGTCACAGGTGCAAACTGACGGGGATTTCAAACCTTTGTGAGCAAAATACTTCTTCCTCTCCTAGCCTTGATATATCTGACAAATTCCAACCTTCAAAAGCAAAAGGTATCAACAGGCAGGAACCGCATCGAGGAGAGAAGTGGCTTTGCTGGAGAACAGTGTATTTCAGTGTAGTGATTTAGGGAATCTATCTATGTACCACTCATGAACTCCAGCTGAGGTTACGGAACTGCTGCATGAATGTTTCAAAGTATGTTGTTGCCACGTCACGTATCTTTCAGATCAAGCATAATGGAGGTCCCTTATGTGTGAATAGGTCCCAGTAATATGGGAATAAAAGAGGGTTGCAGCCTAGGCAGTGTCTCAGATGATGCTGTCTGAGAGCTGGTAGGGCTGGAGAGGTAAATAGGATGTAATGCTGGGGCTTAAACTCAGCAGAGTCTGAGAAGTTAAAGAAGAATTCAGACTCTCCTTTGCACAGAGGAAGCGTGGCAAGGAACGCAGAAAAGAGCTCAGACTTTCATCAGATGGAGAAGGTGTGTCCTTTATCACTCTAGACCCAGCCACATTAAAGGATAACATTTGCATGGGAGGGGAAGAGAGAACTAAAGACACTTTGCTGTCCTTTGGAATGAAGAGCTATTTTCTGCTGTCTCCAAACACTATTCCTCAAGCATACTTCTTGATGGCTTTCAACAAGCCATGGAGTCATTTAACACACTTAAATCACTTTTCAGTTGCAAACTGTTTTTGAGTCGATTTAGTTTCTGCAGGCTTGTGATAGGCTGCCATGGGCAGAGAGAGCTTCAAGTAGCAGGGTGTTGAAGAAGCAGACTAGCTTCTGTGAAGGAAACATAGTCCTTGAAGTACTTCAGTTCTGAAAGCCTCTCTTATCCAGTGGTAAGTACTGCTGGGAGTAATCAGCAGAGCTAATCGCATGTGCTCAGAGGAAAGATTCTGCCTGAGTTTCCATATGTCTGTGTAAACCCAGATCCAACTGATAACGGAAGAGGGACACACTAAATGGAACGAGCTCGCAGGTGCAAACGGCACAGTACAATATGGAGTTCCCAGCACAGGTGACACTCACACAAAATGAAGGGGAGTACGGACATCCGGGGCTCTTGGGAGAGCTCCTTTCCAGGAAACAGACCTTTCGGATTTCCATCATGGGAAGGAAACCAGGTGGCAAGAGTTCAACTGGTCACCAGAGAATTACGGGGCACGGCCAGTATGCACAGGCAAAATGTCTTTGCAGCGTGCAGGAAGGCAGCCAGGGGGATTCAGTCTGGGATGCCGGCACTGGGAATCCGCACTTCACGGCAGTGGCCTGACTCTGCCAGAGATGGGTCGCGCAGGGCTCCATGGTGGCGTCACCTCTGGATGTGTCCTCACAGGAGCTGCAGCTCAGGCTTCAGCTTTAAACCTCTTCTTTGGGCACTGCTGACTGGAGTGCTGCAATAGCGCAGAGCTCAGCACGGGCAGAAACCCGGCCCGAAGAGCTGGTAAATACTTGGGGCTACGCACTAACGCTGCTCTCAGTCACAGCAGCTGCTCTGCCCGCAGTGCCAGAACAGCGCCGCCATCCTGCCCAGTACGTCTGTCCCTTAGCCCACTTAGTCACTGCAGCCACTGCAGTGGAGACAAGCCCCATTAGAAATAATGCATAAAGGTTAATGAAATACTTGTAGCTATGTTAATGTGATTAATCTTTTATTACACACTGTTACACAGTCCAGCAGAGCAATAGATTGCTTTTAATTGCGGCTTGTAATTATCTATGGTAACTTCCACTGATGTGCTGGTAACCATTTTGGACACATGCTGCTTATATATATAACAGGCCAACAACATCAATTCATTATTTATTAATGCCTTTTAAGCTGCATAAAACTGGTACCATAACATGAAGCATAATCAGGGCAGGTCTGCAAAGTGTGTGTGATGCTGCAGCCCTGGCTGGGAATGCCCAGGATAACTGCGCTTAGCAGGAGCTCGCACGGCTGCCTGCAAGGGGGGTGGAAGCAGCAGGACTGTGGGGTTTGCGGCACTTCAGGAAACTGGGGATGCTGTCATGCTTCTGTGGGAAATGCCCAGCTCGACCCGGTGCGTCTTTCCCCAAATGACTTCATAAATGAACAGCTAAACTGGGTCAGCCCTAACAGACGGTGGCCTGACTGTAAACTCTGCCCTGTGCATCTGCCTTTGGCCGCTGATGGAGACGGGCCACTGGCTAGATGAACCTCTGGCCTGAGCCAGCGTTGCTCTGTACCTGCACCAAAACTCGCTAACTCAACAAGTGAGTGTCTGCCTAGGCATTTCTACAGCAGTAATCCTCGGAGCGCCCTGCCCAGTGTCTGTGTGACTGCTTGCTGCGTGTTTCCAACTGAAATGGCAGTTCAAGGATGTGTGATACAGAAGGAATCCATCTGTCACTGAGATAACTTAGGGACTCTCCCTTATGCTCGTGGTTGGATGCAGGCTCCCACCCTTCTGCTTTCAGTGGTGCCTGTGATTTGCCTGGCAGCCCCTTTGGTTTTGAAGTGTAGACCAGTGATTTGGATTTACGCACAGCCCGAGGTTTTTGTGGCTGTTCTTGCAGTGCTACCATGTGTGTTCAGTTTTTAGGTATCTGTGCATGGAGAACAGCTTTTCTCATTGTTAACTCTGATGAAATAAAAGCTGGTGAAGAAACCTCTGAGCGTGACTCACTATCTCACTCCCTGCATCTTGAAGTCACTTCTTAGAAAATGAAATGGGGAGATACTGTTGCATCCCTCTGATAATCGTCTGCAAAGAGGGTGATGTGAGTAATGATCTAATTTTACCATCTTGTGGTTTGAAGAAGCATCAGGACTGGTTGCAGATCTGTAATTAGTGTATGGCTGGCAAAGGGTATCTGACGCAGTCATTACCAGTTCTGAGGCAATCTGGAAAACAGAGAATATGAAGGGGAAACCTCGCTCAGTGTGCTTATTGATTCATCAGGCAAATGCTGCTGTGTTTTGGGGGCCGAGTAGCAATCTGGTTGCTCTGTGATCTTGATGGGCTGCAATAAAACCAAAGGTGGTCATTAGCTCTTACAAAAACTCCCTTTCCCCCTGCCCCTGCCTTCAGCAGTGCTTCAGTCGCGGCGTGCGGAGTGTTGCTCGGAGTGGTTCCTCTCCCTGTGTGAGCCTGGGCTGCACCCACGGCTCAGTCTGGCTGTGACTCCACTCTCCCAGTTATTCTCCGGCTCGGCTGCTGTGCTCCTTCATCTGGCTGCATGGGCTGGAATTTGCCACGGGATCTTGACAAACATTGAGGAAATGGCACAGAGGGCAGGATTCATGCTGGTTTGTCCCTTAGGGGTACTTTCATGTTTGTTCCAAGCCCGGTTGCTGCTGCTTTGCAAATCCAGGGGGTTGTGGGGATGAGGTTTCCTATGGAGGGGGTAGTCCTTGTCCTGTTGAATAGCCTGTCTGTTTTAACAGCAAAAATGTTCTGGATTTAGCTACAGTAGTAGACAAAAAAATGGACAAGATATTTGCCTAGGTGCCACTTTCCTGAGGAACGAGGACACAAGTTAGCTAAAAATAAAAGACTTGTAGGGATACTCATCCTGATGCAAATGTCCTGCCTTCAGTCCAATGCGTAAGGATGCTGACTGGGACAGGTGGGGACAGCAGAGTGAGGAACGAGGACATTGGAACCTGTAAAACCAAATTACAGATCTGCCGTAAGAGTAGGCTTATAAAATGCTCCCTTTTCTTTCAGATTGACCCCAGGTCACACAACCCTTCTGCTTCTGAGCAGTCTGATGAGTCTATTTGTTACTAATCCCATCTTAGCATTTTTTTTTCCTTACATCATTCTTTAATTTACTGCTTTTGAGGAACCCCTGACTGATGTGGTGCTAAAAACAAGGGCAACAGTTTAAATGGCAAGAGTGCCAAGAAAAGGATCCCGTTTGGTTCCAGAGCTGGAGAGAACGCAGCCCTAGTTCAGCTGACAATGGACCCACCAGCTCAAGGAGAATAAAGTACAAACCAAGTCTTTGTTGATTCAGGATCATGGACCCAGTTCTACACCTGGTCTGAGCATCCTCGGCATCCTGAGATTATCCTAGGAAGCCTTTCCTGTTAATCCTGGGTCCCATCAAGCGGTTTTCACAGATTCCCCAAGCATCTTCGTTTAATGTTTCACTAAATATCTGTGGATAGGTCTCATTTTCATGCTGGAAGATGCCACATGGAGGACAAAAGATGGAAGTATGCACAGAGAAAATGACCTCTCAAACATGCACCTCCTGCTTTTCTCAGCTGGGCCTCGGGGTTTAGGTGCAAATGAGAAGCACCGTGGTCTCACCACCCCCTCCAAGTAACATTAAGTATCAATAATGGAAGTGCTTACAGATACCCTGTACAATTCAACCCTTATCTTTTATTTATAGCTGACAAAGCTCAGAGAAGGAAAAAATATCATCATACTTTAAATAATAGAAGGTAGAGGTATTAAAACTACCCCGGCAGTTACAGTAGTTGCAGAAATGTCTCCCAGCAGACCTGAGTGTGCATACACCGACTGCATTTTTAATTTTTAAAACATATTTCTTTCAAAATTATTCAGCAATACAAGAAAGCCACTTTTATGGGGTGATAAATTACTGTAATAAAGTGTCTTTTGTCCAAGCATACAGAAAGAAAGCCACTGCAGGCAGCAGAGACAGGCGTTAGCCCCCAGAGAGCCAAGACCCATAAGCAGAGGAGCATGTTGATTTGTCTCACATGATTTTAATTATTTTTAGAGCATCCTCTCTGTTTTTTAACTGCAATTTTGCTTTCAGTTAACATTTATATGAGGATTTGATTTCTCTGTAAGTTTTGAATGCAGTATTAGACCTGTGCGCTGGTTCTGGAGAACTCTGCTACCCCTTCCCTGCAGCCCAAGCTAAATGACACTGTACCTGTCATTAACGTGCAATTAGAAATACTTTGATAAGATTTATATTCCTTTGAAACTTTAGAAACTTCTTGCAAGTATTAACTGAACAAGGAATCATGAGTGATAATTAGGGGTCTGATCCAGCTCCCTTCAGGGCCAGTGTGTTTTTATCACAGCTACATCCATCATTTCAGCAGTCTGCTGTGTGATTACACATGCAAATGGAGTCACTTGGTTCTCAGCGGACTAAGTGCCAGTGGACACAGGGCTTTTTCATTGTCCCTCTGGACAGGAGTGTCACGCTTTCACCCTTCGCTTCTCTCATAATCATCAGCGTTGTTGTTTTGTAAACCCAAGCAGATTATCTTTAACCCCAGTCCTATATATACCTATATCCCTGTTCGGCACGTAATTCTTGCCCCCAAAGCTATGGCGTTTGAACTTCAGAGAATAAAGTACATTTAATTGGACCTATTATTTTCTTGCAAAGGCAAAGCCTTTCAGATCAGGCTTCAGCCTCTCTGTGCCAATGAAAATACACGTGCCTAATTATTTCCATTTTTCAAAGAACCTCAAAGGCAGCTGATGAAAGGAACCTTTTGCAAAAGCTCACAGCAAACAGAGTGAAGTCACCTAATGTGCAGAGAGAGAAAGCAGTGATCTCCTCCTGCGTGCATGGGGCCAGGGACGCTTTGCATTGCCTTGAAAGAGGGTGTCTCACTGTTGCTCTGGAAAAGGAAATGGTTGAATTCATGTCACCAGAGAGCTGGGGGGGGGTTAGAGCTTTGAGGGTATCAAGCCTTTTGGACTATGACAAAATGTTTTTCCCTGTTGATACCTGTCCTCGCAGGAGGCACAGCCCATGGTCTGGATTATTCAGGTGTGTTTCTTCCTCAATTTGAGAACAATTCTTTTTCATTGAGATTTTTATGCTAACGTCTTTGGCTTCACTGACAATGTACCTTTTCCTTCTCTAGGGGTCATATACATATTGGGTAAGAATTTGCCTTTGCCCTGAAAAGCTCATGGTCTTAATGAGCAGTTCTGCTTATTATCAGCAGAGGGTCAGTCCGAGTGGTGGTACTGCAGAGTTCTTCCCTTCTCCCAGTATCGCCCACTGCCGCCCAGCAGCCCCAGAACACCCTCTCGAGAAGTCGGGCAATCTGTTAGCATCAGTTAGCATCTGTGAGCCTCTTGTGTGTCTGCGAGCAGAGACTCCTTTCTTTTCTGTTTGGGTGCCAGGTGCTGTTATTTGAAAGGTAACATGGGTTTCCTCGACTTCACAGTGGTTGAAAACCATTCCCTATTATTTTTTATCTTATTCTGCTTTTAATGCACTCATGTCTTCTCCAAGCTGGCAGTACTACTTTGTATTCTCTGCTGTGGCAAACGGGTGATGCTTTCGCCAAGACAAGTCACAAACCCCTTCTGCGTTGTCCCGGGCCGACAGCCGACCTGGATGCGGGCTCAGAGTGCTGAGGGACAGGCAGAGAGAGGAGCCCTCTCTCCCTTCTCCCCCCTGCACCGTTCAGCCAGGGCTTCGTTGCGTGATGGTCTGTAACAGCGCTGTCACTGATCAGTGAGCTGGGAAATCTGAGAGCAGTGTGACAAGGCAGCGCCGATTCTCGGGGGGAGTCACAACAGCCTGCCAGGTCAGGGATCTCTGTACGCGGTGGCCACAACCACCTTTGCATCAGTGTCTGTCACGGAAAATCACCTCCTGCAGAGTGAGCACTTTCCCCGTAGCACGTAAGGGAGGAAAACGGCTCTCTGCCACCTGCAGTTCCTGTGAGTCCCTTCTCTGGCCTCGACACCTTCCTTTCTTTGCATGGAAGACCTTTGCTGGAGAACTTTCTCCACGTCTCCCAGCAATGACCCCCAGCTCGGAGGATGGGGAGGGAACGTGGTGCCATGAAGCTCTGGACTGCCGCCCAGCTCAGGAGGGAGAAGGGGGTGGGGGACTCATGGCCCCTTGCATTTTTTCACATAAAACAGTAAGAAGAGTGTCCTGGTCAGCTCTCCACATACACCTGTATGCTCCACTCGGCTTCTGCTGGTGTTACCTGTAGCTGCTCCATCTATCTCTGTTGCTGCCAATGGAAGATTGATGCAGACTGGAGAGTTTTGTCCTCCATCCTTCAGGGATAGTATTTATTATGAATTTATTAGCCTCAGAGGACATGGTCTAGGCCCAGACAAAGAGAGCTGTAACAACAGAACACACTTGAATTGAAACAAAGACTGAACTCAGATAAAAACTAGTCTGGATTTTTTGGTCAGCCTGCAATCATTTGTTCAACTTTTATTGGCTTTGTCTTGACTATCAGAGGACTTTTCTTCAGCTGGACTTAAGCCCAGCTGGACGTAAGCACATGCTTAAACCTAAATATGAGTTAAATTACTGTGCTGAATCAGGGCTTTTCTTCTTTTGGAGTTATTTTGCTGTGAATGCGTTTTTGGTGCACATGAATATAAACTCAGGCTGTTATGCTAATAAAGTTGAACCTCCTGATTTTAATATTCTACATTTCTTTTTATTCTACATGGAGACGGTGATGACTTCTTTTGTATCTGAGATTTACATGCAGTCCCATATTTTAACAGTGACACATAATTTACATGTGATTAGATCAAAGTATTTACTTCCACGAGTTTTAAAACAACAAAATCTGATATTGAATATGCCTATTTTCCACACCTTTTAAGTGAATACAGAATAGAAATAGCAGCTTGAAGCAGCAGAAATTTCAAGAGATCTGAGTTTAAGAGAGAGGTTTCACTGCACTCTCCTTCTTTCAACTGCTACTGTCATGGCTGGGGAGTGAAAGAGGCAATGTTTTTAGAAATGTTTCATGAAATATTTTATAAGTGCAGTTTAAATTACTTTTTAAGTTGGGTAATCTGCCAAAGCTTTACATTGTTAACAGAGAAGGAGAAATTGCTTCAGAACTGACTGGTGTGCTCAGGAGATGGGAAAGCAATTCCTGCCGAGAATTCACACAGAGAGTGTCTTCCAGCATCTCTTAGCTGTGTCAAGAAGCATCCCTACCTGGAAAAGATAAGCATGTTTTCGAGTTGCATGGGAAATGCGAGTACATGTGCATGGAAATGAACCCACACAACATGCCCTCCCAAATGGGCTCCACATTCCTTTGATAGAAATTACTCTTGAGAGGTGGGTGTCTTGTGCTGTCCACTTCAGATTAAATACAATTGGGGAATTTCAGCATTCTTGAACCTGCTTATTCTGATAATCTGTGCTTAAAACTCTTTCTGCCAGATGAGTGAATTGTCCTGATGGTTTCTATAAAGTCCTCTGTGTGTCTTTCATTCAATTTTGCCTTACTGAGTCCTGCTGGAATCCCAGTTGGGTGCCCTGGCAGCTGCCCCACGTAATCCCTCTGCTGTGCACTCACAGCGCCGCCATGTCCGCATTGCTGGCCCGCAGGCCTCATTTATTGAATACTAGCCTTTTTGCTCCTTTTTGGTTAGGACAGAGCTATGGAGAGCTCAGCCACTGCTGCCCACTTTAGAGGGTCTGTCGTCGCGGGGTGTTATGAAACCAGTGCCTTCGCCGCGGGGCGCACAGCGCTGGCACTCCGGGCGTTGTTGCTCCCGTGGACTGCCGAGCACGGCTAATGTCATGAGGGTTTATTCTGTAGACCTTAGCTGATTGATAGGATTTGTCTGAGTAGTCTCAGACCCTTGCAGGAGAAATCATTCCTTGCTTCAACACAGCCCTGTGTCCGTGATGTACGCAGGACTCCTTAAATCAGGTACAGCACATCCTACAGACCTGAGCTGTTCCAGGCTGGGCTGTAATGGACTTTGAGCACTGAGCGAGACCTAATTTGTCTGTCTCACAATTCCTCTTGTTACACAAAGGCATCATCCCTCTCCACTCTCTGCCCAGGCACAAGGAGCAGATAATTAATTCTCCGGGGTAGGGATGAGGCTCTGGGGAGGTTCCAGAGGCAGAGTCCTGCCCTTGGAGAAGCAGGAACAGCTGTGCTGGGCCTCCTGGTTGGGGATTTTTTTTTCAGCTTACCCAGATAATAAGATCCTTTCTCCTCTTAACCTCTTACCTGGAGTGCAATTAGGGGTAAACAGAGCCGGCTGCTCTGTAAAGAAAGATGTGTCCTTAACCTGGCAAGAACAACTTCTTAATTATTAAGCCAACAGTGGGGAGGGTGGTTTGAGTCTGTCTGAGCCAGGTGAGCAGGAGAGACTCACCCGGCTCAGTGTAAAGGCCACGCAGTGCTTTGAGCTGTGTTTCATCAGCTGAACAGGCTCTGGGAAGCAACAAGCTCACTGAGATGAGTCCTGGCTGGAGCACAGTGCCCATCCCTCCTTCCAGACCCGCTGGCAGAGACGGTTAGTGATGTCCGCGCTGGTCCCGGTGGCCGGCTGCCAGGGTCGCACCTTCTGCCCTGCCCTGCCCCGGGTGCCGCATGTGAGCGTGTTCTGCCGTGTGTGTGTGTGTGTGTGTGTGTGTGTGTGTGTGTGTGTGCCCGGCCGTGCTGCTTTACCAAATCCAGTAGTCTCTGTGGTGTTCTCATGGGAGCAGATGCAGTTAAATGGATCACAGGACATTTTTCACCTCTATTATCTGATTTCCCCTGAATGCATTTGTTCAGTCTCTGCTGCGCTGTTGTTTGGTGACAGCTGTGCTCAGTGAACCGTTTTCTACAAGCAGAGTGCAGCCAGTTAACCACTTAACCTGGTGTAGCAGCGGTAAGAGTTTAGCTGGGGAGCTCCCCCCTTGAGCTGCGCCTGCCTCTGAGGGATTGCTGTGGGAGTAAGCAGCAAGACTGGTGGCTGAGGGATCCGATGGACTTCTCGGCAACGTCTTCCCAGTGCTGTGGTCCTGGGGCTTCTCTGGGTAGGCCTTTCATGAGTTTTCTTTTTTCCCACAGGCAAAGAGCAGACGAGATAAGCTGCTACTGCAGCAGATGACTTACATAATGTTAATGAGCATCTAATGTGCGCATCATTTTCCTGCAAGAGGTGATCAAAGGTAGGAGAGTTTTGACAGGCCTCATTCCAGGGAGCAAAGTGAGCCAACCTCAGCCCAGGGGCCAGAGCTCAACGCTGGAAATGGCGACTCCAAATGCAGCTTGCATCCTTGCTGTATTTCAGGCACCGTTTTTAATCTCTGCTTCAGCTGCCTTTCAAGTGAGCGGGATTTTTTTCCCCATGAAAGAAATATTACTCTCTCAGGCTCATTTTTACAGCGTTTGGCTGCTACAGCAGCAGCAACCAATTCCCATCTCATGCTGCACCACCCACCTGCCTGGATGCCGTGAGGACAAGCGGCACGTGGGCAGTCCTGGAGACGCGCATGCCCCTGCTCATGTAATCTGTTCCCTCCTGAGGCGAGCCGGCTTTGCCGTCAGAGCGAGCGCAGGGAGGATGTGGCACACATCCCTGCTTTTTGTGAGGGAGTGAAGGTGTCTTCAGCACAGCGCCCCGCTGTTCTCACGGGCAGGCACTGGTTTGCTGTGGGTAGTGTCAGCAAGGCCAAGGACTATCAGGGCTTGAGATGCTGAGCTGCTGCGGCTCTCCTGGCACCTCGCAGGGCAAGGTTAATGCCTGACTTGGCTTCTCTAAACCCTGCCCGTGCCCTGTCTGCGCTGTCTGACTCCTCCCCATCCTGCTAGGCTGCAAGCCTGCTGGAGACACGCTGGCTGCTTGCTGATTTTACACCGGTTTTATCTGGGTGTCTTCTTTATTCATCAGTATAGCTGAAACTTCCCCACACGCACCCTGTGCTAAACCCCGGAGCTTGCGGGGTTAGTTTGGTGGCATTTCGGTTTAGGGCTGCAACCTCCGTGCTGAACTACTCCCGTGTTGAAAAATGCTATTTGAACTGATGTCTGTAAAGGCTTTACAGCTCCTTCCATTAACTGAAAGCAGGGATTTTCCTCCTGATTTGCAGAGTCCTGGTCCCTGGGAGGAAAGGGGACTAAGGTGACACGCTAGACTCCGGGTGGGAGCGCCCGAGCCCTGCCTGTCCTCTCTGCACCCACCAGACTCCGGGCGGGAGGGAGGCCCTGAGTCACCCCGGCTGGTGCAGATGATTAAAGGGACACAAGTGATTTAAACATCCCATTTCCCATTTCAAGACGTCCATGACCCTGTAAGGCAAGATCTGGGAGATTAATTATTGCAGATACTGTTGTCAGCAAATTATGCCTCTTTCTCTGTTGTCCCTGATCAAATCATGATAATTACATTTACGCTTTGAAATGACTGAGGTAGTAATGAGGAGTTCTTGGTCTGCAGTTTGTTTGTGACAGGAAACTGCCAGCGTGCACAACTGAAGTTTGCGTTGCGCTGATGTGACATGCGGTGCACGTGGTAGCATTTCACTTCCCAAATCGGGTAAGTGTAACTCATGGCATCAGGTGCAAAAGCTGGTTTATGAGCCCATAATTCCCTTTATGGAACATTCTTTCAGGGTGATCATTCCTACCAGTAAACCGGCGTTCCTGGGATGTTCACTGCAGGCTAATGTCAGAGGAACATTTTATCCCACAAATAACAACCTCTGCATGGTTTAAAAACTTTTCTCACTAATGAAAAAATAGAAGTTAAAATTTGAAGCATTAGGCCTGTTTCTTAGAGAAAGTACTTGGAACATTTCCACTGAAAACATTCCTTAAGAAAATGAACATTTTCATTCCAGCCCTCTGATAAGCACATTTTGCACGGACAATACTTCTCATTTCCTGCTCACTTTATGACCAGTCTGACTCATTCCTGTCCATACCACCTGGCCACTTGTTTCTGGTAAGAAAACAGGCCAATAGATGCCGGAGTGACCAGTTTTTCTCTTGAGAGGACATGGGTCTCGTATTCTTTTCTATGGTTGTATTTCCACTGCTTTTTATTGAAGCATAAATAGCCACGAGCAGCACTGCTCTCCTGGAGGCCGACCGTTGACTGTGGAGGGGCATTTTTATTGTTTCTCCTCAGGTAGTTGAGCAGGTACCTTCCAGCCGGAGCGAAAAAGAGGATACAAGGGTATGTGTGGGCACGGACATTTCAGTCATCTCTGCTGTTAGGTCTGAGATTGCATTCTGGCAGGAGAACAGGAATGTATGACTGAAGAGAAGGAAGTTCTAGCTGATAAAATGCCAGGCCTGGGAAGAGATGGCAATATTTTATTATTCTGCTCTGGCTTAGCTCTTTCCATGCTCCCTGGGTACGTATCACCTACCAGTGCCATGACACGGCTTCCAACACTGCTGTCATGGCTTAGCAGCTTCTCCGGGGTGCTGAGAGCTCTGCTTGGGACAGAAGCTGCCATGGGATGCAGCCCCAGCCCCAGCGCTGCGCTGCAGCTGATCAGAGGATGCAGGCTCCAAGGGCAGCTGCGTGGCAGGGAACAGCGTGGTGGCAGTCCCTCCTGGCAGCGGGAGGAGGCAGAGGACTGTCCCACGGGCTCGCAGCCTTGGCCGGAGCAGCAGCGCAGAGGCCTGGTGCAACCCAGTTGCCTGGCCCCACCACGCGCCAGACCCCGCGGCTGAGACCCAGGGCCAACTCTGCAACTCCCCTGTTCCACCAGGTCTGCAGGGACCGGTCCCGACCCTCTTCCCTCAGCCGCTCTCTGACTCTTGAGGACACTGACATCCCTCGTCAATGCCGTGGGGTAAAATATGTCCATGGGTGCCCCAAACGGGAATAGGTTCCCAGAGCAGATCCCCTCTGGCAGAGCAGCTGTGAGGGCTGCTCGCAGTGGCCGGCGGAGCAAGGTGTGGGCTCTGCCCAGGAAGGGGGCAGCCGGCAGAGAGCGCGTTGGAGACGCAGTTGCTGGGGGGGTTTCCCGGCCTCGCGAGGTCTGACAAGCCTCTGCCCGCAGCTGGTGTGCCAGGCCCTAGCAGTCTCCAGGAGATGTCGGCACCAACATCAGTTGCACTGGGATTTGATGTCTAATAAGCCTGGGGGAGTCCGAGCTCTTCCCTGAAGCAGAGCAGAGGGTGTTCAGTGAGGAGACAGCCCTCGCATTCTCCTGCCTCCAACAGCGACCCCCTCTGCCCCCCATCTGAGCTGGGGCAGAGACGCACCCTCCTCCCCATCTTGTTGTCAGAGGCAGCAGATTGGTTTCCCTCCTGGTGCTTCCTAAAGGAGTTCTGACGTGGCAGGCTGCCTCTTGCAAATGAGCTGAGCTGCAGCTGGGCAACTAAAATAGGTCCCAGTTTCCTCCGACAGACCAGATCTGGCTTGCAGGTGGCCTGCACCGAGTGCCAGCATGCTGGAAACTCCTACCAGGAGCAGGGTGGCAGCCGGAGCTCACTGGACTAGTAGTAGCGGCTCCATTATCCGGCACGTTGGAGCCAACTCCTAGCCTCTCAGTTCTCAGGCACTGTGACATATGCTGTCTTAATGCCTCCAGCAAATTGGAATCAGCTTGGCTTTTTCAAAAGCCCTTTCATACAAAGGGCTGACATTTTCTGTGCTTTATTCTGGAGCTGGTTTGGGTTGTTAAAAATTATACCCAGTGGGTAGGAGCTGCCATACCTCCAATTGCCTGTGAGGCTACTCTGTATTTTATGAGCCTTTTTTTAAATTATTTTTTAAAATTTTTTTTTCATTTTGGTGTAAGGAGAGGGGACTGTTGTTTTGAAACTGTAACAAGACCTTCCAATAGATCTGGAAATGTGCTAGTGGTAAATACTTATCTGAAGAACAAGCCGCCCCCCGGCACCTCAAGGACAAGGCCTCCAGCTGTTCAGTTATTCAGGCTGGATCATGGGCTCCAGCTGTAATTTCTGTTCTGCTAGCTTAATTCTACATCGTTTTTACACTGGCTGTTGAAAAAATGCATGTTTATTCTCTCTCTGCCTTTCCCCCATTAGCTGTAAATGTCTTTCAGAGGGTCACACTCTAAAGTGCACTTGTCTTTGTAAAGCTGTTCGCAGTGGTGCCTCGGGACACCTGTGTGCGAGAGGAGGGCAGAGACAGGCGTTCACGGTGCATCGCTCTGAGCCCGCTCCCGGTGCTCAGCTAAAACGGAGCAACCAGTGGGAAGAGCAAATCTCTCTTCTTGGGTCTGAATGCCAGGACGCATGCGGGCACAGACATACGTGCAATAGCAACCAGTGCATTTCAGGCCTTCCTACTCCTCTTGCAAGACACCCTGGGAATGCTGGATGGGCTGGTCTGCCTTCTCCTTGGATCTTCACCTCATAATGTTTTTTCTCGCTTACTTAGTGGAGCAACTCCTCTCCATTTACGTTGCAGCAAGGCTGGTGTGGTCATTTTCACAGCAGGGGCAGAGAAATCAAGCAAGGTTGTGGAAAGATGTGGGAGAAAAGCATGAACGGAACCCTCTGGCAAGTCAAGGCAGGTGTCTGCACAGGATTTCAAAGGGATGTAGTATTTGAACAACAGTAGAAATAGTCTGTAATTAAGAGACACCAAATTGGGCTGGACTTTTGAATCATTTTTCACAGGAAATGGCATCGTTGCAGCCCTGTGACTCCATGCTGGCCAAAGCACGAGGTCAGAGCAGTGACTAATCTCTGCCGCTCATTTTGCTTCTGTGCCTGTTCCAGGAACAAGGTGTTGTGTCGAAGCAGGACTTTCACTTCTGTTCTACAATAACTATTTCAGACTCTCTGACTCTATATACTGATCACACACATTCCAGACAGCAGCTCCGCTCTTTTGGGGTGAGCGGTGAGATCAGACAGAGCTGTTACTGGTGCCTAGACTGGAAGAGCCTGTGAGCAGTGCTGGGCTAAGTACCTGCGCCAGTGAAGTACGAGTTAGGCTTCTGAATGATGGTGACTCAGGTGACATTGAAAATTTCTTTTCCTGATCACTTATGCCAGGAAATGCTCCCAGAATTCAGTCGAGTAAGTGCACAGCTGCCCCACAGGGACAAGTAAAAGGGAATTTGGACTGCTCTGACTGGTGAATGTATTGTGGAGGACAGCACTGAGCAACCTGGGGCTGGGCTGTGGGCGCCGTCTCTCAATCCAGGCGTCCCCTGGCTGGCAGCCTGGACACCCACAGTCTCAGCTGGAAATGCAGCCCTGTCCGTTCCCAGCACCTGGGCCAGGGAAACACACCACCAGCTCCTTAAACTCCTTCTCCATAAGATGCCACGTGGAAAGTCCCCTTTCCCTGTGACATTCACCACAAAGGCCCCCTAATTGTGGCTCTCTGCCACCATGTTTCCTCCCAGAGTCCCTCTGTCTTGCTTGCAGGACAGCACGCTGTCCCCGAGGGAAGGCAGCTCCTGTCATTAAGGGACTGACTGCTTAGTTTTCTGTTTGGCTAATTCTTACGTTAGCTCAATCCCATGGGCTATGTAGAGGACCTGAAGCTAAAAAGGGCTGATTTGTCTTATTCCTGCATTGTCTAATGGCTGTTGCCCATTTATGCCATGCTCTAGAGCTTTAGCGAGTCCACTCCACTCCATTAGATCACCCCACTGAAGTGGAGAAAATGAAACATGTCCTTTCTTTGCCAGTGACTCTGTAAACAGTAAGAAAAGAAGAGAATTAAACCCTCCCCAGTAGAGAGATTGCCCTAATAATTATTTACTTTGAGCAGGCATATCTAGATTAATTTGCTTTGGGTTGGCTTGATTTTCTTGATGAAGATTACAGTAGATGAGTTTTAGAGGGAAGCGAATTGCTTAATTGCCATTCAATACTGGGGGTATGTCTTGCCTTTCTGCATTTGTGGAGACTTTTAATAGACATACTTAGTTTGGGATGAATGAAATATGAATGGAAATGTGTATGTATCTGTGGGCATGTGACTAAGCAGTAGCTTATATTTAAGCATATCGTTAAGTGAGTTAGTGAGGAGTGTTGCTCAGCTGGCCTACTCTTCCCTTTCACAGACATGTACGTGTTTTCAAGGTTCTTGTTGCAATTTCCTAATGAACAGTAGGAAAGAAATTATCATAGCACTGCGGAAATGGCATATATTCTACCTGAAACAATCTGTAGGATTACAGCAGTTCAGCTTCGCATTTAAAGACAAGGGATTTTTGTATTCCCCTGTTTGACTTGTCATATGGAAAACTTTAAGTGAAATATTTCACAGTGATTGTTTGTGTCTAAGTGTGATTCTGGCATGGCCCTCCCAGGTTTCTGTGGTCTTGGTTTTTCCTTTTCATTGCTCAATGACTGAGCACACAAGTCAATAACTTGTTATTAACTCCTTTGGGAAATTTAATAGCTATTAATGAGATTCAACTAGAGATTTACAGGGTTTCATTTTGACATTCAAATAAGACTTCAAAAGTAACAGATTGTCCTTCAAACTCTGATTTTCACTGAGTTGAAACAGGGGGAGGTAAAAGAGGAGCCTCGGCTGGTCTCACAGCCCTGCATGGACAGGGCATAGACACACTGAAGAGCAAGCATGCGGGTTTCATCCTGGGTTTCCAGTCTTTGGTACTTTGATACAGAGCAAAGTAAGCAGCACGAGCAGAAAGGCAGCCATGGGTCTGTCCTGGCTTCTGGAGCTCTCAGCTCCATGTCTCCACAACTGGAGATGAGACAGACTTAACTTCTTCCACTCCTCAGTCGGAGCCCAGCTGCCCTTCTGTTTCATGTGGATGTCAGTCAGCCATGACTGGCACAGCCTCCGGAGCACCTCTGACCGGACTAAAAATAGGCAGTCTTGGGAATCTCCTGAGGGACTCGGCTTTCCTGAAGTCTCTCATCTAGCTCCATGGGCCAGGAAGCTCAGGGATGTGTTTGTTAAAAATCTTCAAAGGGAAAGAACTACCTTGAACCTGTGGGATTTTTCCTGTCAGCGTCCAGGGAAACTTCTTCCATCCCCTGTCATCCCTGGCTTGCTCAGTAGGACGGGGATCTCACAGGGCTTCCTTGTCTGGGACCACATGGCAGTTCTTGCAGCTTAAACTGTTAACACTGAGCAGAGAACAGCGTTGGATGAGCGATCCCACTGTCCCGTGGCCCTGGGGCTCACCGGGGGAGCGTCAGCACGTGGGGCACTCGGCTCTGGGGCTGATCCTCACTTGGTCCTGCTCCCACCCTAATAGATGAGCTTTCAAAAAGGCCTAAATAGATGTTTCAAAGCTTGGTAACAAGATGATTGGTGTCTTAGAAACATCAAATTGAACCCTTTTAAGTTCATTTTGCCCTGTAAGATGGGATAGACCAAGATTATTTCAGCATTTCATTGTGTCATCTTCAGTTTAATACACAAATTACTTAATGTGGAGTTGTGACTGCAGGAACACATTGCTGTTTCCTGTCCTGGTCTTAGCAATATTGAATTTCCCCAGCCCTACCAGGACTCAGCTCCTCATGCCAATCACAGACGCTGGTCATTAAAAAAGGGAGAGAAGAAAAAAAGGGAGCTGTTCCTGTAAGCAGTGCGCTCCAGCTGACGGGGAAGGCAGGAAGGAGGAGATGGGCTTTGCTTCTAATCAGCCAGAGCCATGGCACACTGCAGAGCCAAACCCCGCTCTGCTTGAGACAGGCCTGAGCTGCAGCTCGCCTCCAGGAGACCTTGTTTAAGCTGCACCTGGGCCTGGCTCGCTGGTCCAGACTGTCTCTGCTGCAGACAGGTCTGTGCTCAGGAGCTCTCCTGACACAGTGTTGACGTATTCTCCTTCTCTCCCTGCAGCTCTCCCACTCCCCGGGGTGGCTGGGCAAGATGCGCGTTCATCTCCTGTCAAAGACAAGGCCTGTGCTGTAAAAAGCCATTGGTACCGGTGAAGAGAAGGAACAAGTTAGCGTTGTGTTAGGGGTGAGATGCCTTGGCAGAAAACAGGCTGTCGCCCGGAAAGCAGACCCCAGCCCTGGCCGGAACCTGGCAGCCCTTAAAGCCCGTGGACATGAGGCCATGTACAGACGTATTTTTTCTCTTTTTTCTTCTTGTTTGCTGAACAGGAAGAAAATGACCCAAAGAGGCAGAATGTCAGGGAAGAGAGAGTGGTTTGAAGTGTAGAGCAGGAGAGCGCTGGTATCGTGTCAGCAGGACCTGGCTAGAGGCTCTCGTGCCCCAGGCATGGGCACCGCGGCTCGCTGGGTGCTGGGCTGGAGGCACAGTAAAGGCCAGGCGCGTATATGTGTGTACGTATAGACACATATACGGTACGGGAGACACCAGACTGACCCCAGGAATGATGAAGTACTGTAAATTCTTAAAGGGAGGGTGCCAGGGGGATGGGACCAGTCTTTTTCCAGTGGTGCCCAGTGACAGGACAAGAGGTAATGGGTACAAACTTGACCATAGGAAGTTCCATCTGAACACGAGGAGGAACTTCTTTCCTTTGAGGATGGCAGAGCCCTGGCACAGGCTGCCCAGAGAGGTGGTGGAGTCTCCCACTCTGGAGACATTCCCAACCTGCCTGGCCGCCATCCTGTGCCCCCTGCTCTGGGTGACCTGCTCTGGCAGGGGGTTGGACCAGATGATCTCCAGAGGTCCCTGCCAGCCCCAGGGATTCTGTGATTCTGTGAAAGATGTTTTATCTGGAATTTAAGTACAGCTTTTGTTCTGTAGCAAACAAGCCAGTCGTGTGTTGCTCCCAGTGCCGTTCAGTCTGCCGGGGTGGTGGTGTGGGGGCTCTCAGGGCGTCCTGCGTTCTGAAGTGCCGTAAGGAGCTATACAGTAGCAGGAGAAACACTCAGCCTGGGGCCCCTATAGCAGGTTGCGGGAGCACAGCAGGCACTGCTCCAATTTGACAAGCACAGTGAGTGATTAATGAGCCAGGGAAAACAGGGTGACACATGCAAATACTAGAGATCTACAGAGGAAATTCTGAGGATCAAGTCCACCTTTGTAAACAGAAATATCTCTATTATTGGGGAAGACAAGAAGGGAGCAGAGAAGCTCTGTGAGTTCCCCAGACAGTCTCTAATGATACTTTCTGCAGTTTGCATCAATCCAGATTAAGCTTTGGGCTGACACAGACGGATCTTAACTAGGCTCTCATCCAATGGAGTTGCGTGTTCCCCCGTCCCCTGCTTTCTCTGTTGCTGAGCTGGGCTCTGCGCCTGACACAGAGTATCTGCACATCCCTTTGAGCGGCTAACCCTGCTCCCCTGATTGCTCTGCCAAATGAGGCTCTCGTTTCACTGCGATGAGGAGCGCTGCACTGATGAGGACAGTCCGCATGCAGGAGGAAGTGGTTTTGGTCTGTGACTTTAGTTGTTCCAGGCAGAAATTGGAGCAGCTCAGAGAACTGCTGAAGGAGGCATTCTTGGTCTCCCAGGGTGCCTCTGCCAGTGTAAGGCCACTTACACCGCCGGCCCCTGAGAAAAACTGCTTCATTGATGGGCTGGGCCTTCTAAAAAATGCTCAAAGTTTGGGAAACAATGTCAAACGGAGTTGTGGTCAATGGGAAATACCATTGTGGTGGCCTGGGATGGTGATGTGCTGATCCGGGGCAGGATGAATGGTGCTGAGCAATGCTCCTTACACCTCTGTGCTGAGAGCAGGGAACGTGGCTCCTAAACTCTCTCAGCCCTGAGAAATGCACGTCAGGTTCTGCAGGAGCTGCACACGCTGCAGACCAGCCCAGTAACGGCAAACCTGTGCAAGTGGGAGTCTGCAGCAGTGCTCCAAGAGGCACCGCTAACTAACAACAGCTGCTTTTCAACAAATCGCGAAAGACTATTCTCTTTCGGAAAGAGATTTCATTGTTGCCTCTAAAGGGGAGATCAGTAATTAATTCTCTGCTCTCCATCTGGGGAGGAAAGCCTTGACCTTCTGGCACATGGTTAGACACTGAAAACAGTTTGCTGCCAAAAACAACTTTTGAAAATTCCCCATGTCGCACAAGGAGGGAGAAGTTTTAGTATGAGATTTTCAGAGCTGCCTTGGAGTCCATTTTCTTTAGACAGCAAATGCAGATTTGAAAATCTGTGCTTCGATGTAAGTAAGGTTGGGTAACATGGAAGCTCCTTGAGCCGTTCTGCAGTTTTACTGGGACTCATCCACAGACAATTGCGGATTCATTTGCATCAACCTGAGTCTTCATCCTGTGCCTGCTGCTCATACAAGTGATCCTGGGGTCTGTGGTGCCCTTTCCACCACGGTACAGTACAAAAGCAGGACCTCAGCACAGCCTGGTAAACATGGAGGAGTTATTCTGGGGCGAGGGAGGGCACAAGAAGCGTGATCAAACATGTCATGTGTCAGTCAGGGATGCCCCTATCTTTAGCAGACAAGGGAGCAAGGTAATTGACTTTTCCAGGCTTGTGTTACCTGGAAACTTTCTCCCAGCCGGTGTGAGTCTACAGTAACACAAACGTGGTTGGTAATTGCGATCTGCCTGATGCACATGCTGCTAAGGTGAAGCCTTCTACTTCTTGAGAAGGCGTGAGCTTGGAAAGGTTCTGGGCTTGATTGTCATTCTAGACAAGTGTATCCTGACATCCTTTCCTTTTTACTATAAATCAGAAGCAAAATGAATAAATTAGTTATTGAAGTTCCTTGTGGGCTTCATTGATGCAATTGCAGGTGGAAAAGACAGGTAACATAACCAGAGGGAATTGGTGTCAAGGCTGCTCCTTACAGACCCAGATTATGTCACCAATCAGCTGGTGAAATAAAGAGATTTCCCGCGTATATTTAGTAAATCAACATGACAATGTCATATACAATCGGAGTTAATTAGGCAAACCTTCTTGCTGTGTATAGCATACCTCATGCCTTAAAGCCAGAGAGGCTCCGTCATTGCTGCAGCTTTGCAAGTGTCAGGGGGAGCTGGTTGGTTGCAGCTCCACGTTGAAAGGCACCTACAGTAGCGTCCTGCCGGGCTGCTGCTCCAAGCAGAGCTGGGGGAGCTCCGGGCTGGCACTTCTGTGCCACCGAGCCCAAGAAAGCCGAGGCCCGGCACAGGGTGCCATTGTGAGGGGGCACTGCTGTGGTTTGACATAAAGGGGAGACAGGAATAATTTATGGAAAGCCTCATGTTTCCCATTTAATCTCTATACTCCCTGTGTTTCTTTAGCCCCCTGCGAACGTGACCTGCTGCATTGCCAAAAGTCACACGCTTGGCGCCCAACAGCATCCACTGTGGAGTAGTGTTCCTGACATACCTGTGAGACACGCTCCTCAGGTCAAAGAGGGACAGAAGGGACAGTAACCCCTGCCCCTGCTCGAGGTGCACACAGCTTCCTGGCGTGTCTAGGGCAAAAGGCATTTGATCTCTGAAGGCCTCTTCCTCGCCTCTGCCCCAGGGAGGAGAGGCCAAGTGTAGGGCAATGGAGTGACTTGTCCAAGGTCAACCCATGTCAGAGCCAGGAGCCCTCCACCATTTCCTCGCTCTGACCGTGGGACTCCCATCTGGTTTGATTCAGCTGTCAACCCTGGAGCAGAGAGTGGCAGTAACAAAAGGCTTTTTCAGACATAATCCCACTAAACGGAGACAATCCTGTTATGTTTCCAGGCGACAGGAATTGAGACTTTAGTGCCAGAGTATGAGGACTCTGCCCTAAGGGCTTTGTTTCAGGACTTCATGTCAGGTGATCTCTGGGCCAGCCTGGTCTTTGTGCCCTAGAGCAGCACAGATTAAGCCCTAAACATGTATTTTTAAACGGAGCAAAGCCCAAGAGGTGTGATACACAATCTGGGATGGGGAGGAAAAACCAGACCAGCATCCCAGTAAGAGGGATTAGTCTGGCCAAGACAATAGCAGCCGTGAATCTCCAAGGGGCATGGCCTGACATGCCAGCTGAGGGCTGGGCTGCCCTCCCCATGCCAGCTACACCAGCCTGCCAAAGTTCAAATGTCTAACAAGCATCACACAGCAGCTCCTGTATTCCCAGCCCATGTGTCCCCGATCCCCAGCAGAGGCCAGTTAATACCCAATTAACAGGACTCTTTCTAATGAGCTGAGCCTTAACCGCCAGCACTCCATCCTTTAATCTCTCCCAGCCGGAGTGGAAGGGCTTGGCAGGTGTCACTTCAGGCTGGGGTGACAGGGCAGATCTAGCCTGCCAAAGCACAGCCGCATGTCTGACAAGCCCTCACCGAGCCCTCCTCCCCCAGAAACATGATTTACCCCAGGGCAAACAGCACATGCAGCCCGTGTTTGTCCCTGCAGGTCTGAGGAGCTCATCTCTCCCTGTCCCTGCCACCCTGCTGGGCTGGAGCTGGGACACGTTACCTCCCTGGCCAGGATGGTTTTCCTCAAAGGACTGTCTTGGCCACTCACGCTCTGTCAAAGCTGTTCTTGCGCTCCTGCCCCCCACAGCCCCCTTTTCTGGCCATGCTCAGTGTGAAGGACCCACTTCAGGAGGTACAGCCCGCCCAGAGACCGCATCAAACACACCCGGACCGGGTGTCTTCAGCTGTTGTTTCTCCGAACACAGGGGAGCCACACGCTCCTGTCTTATGGGTCCCCTGGGCACCCCAGAGGGCTGGATCTCGCTGTGGAGAGCTGTGGAGGTAGCGGTTCAGGAGTGAACTTGGCTTTGGCAGCACCAGAGGGACGCTGCTTCTGCTGTACAGGAGCGGCTGGCTTGCTTTACAGGGACTATTGTGCAAACTAGGCTTTCCCCTCCATGTTGATCTCAAAAGTAGAAATGTGAGACATTGTTAGGAGCTAGGAAATCCCCCTACATGTCCTATCTCCATTCCCCCAGCCTTATCTCCACTCACAGAGGCTGTGTGCACGCCACACGCGTCCCAGCCGCCTCAGGCAGAGCAAAGCGTGAAGATGCAGCACAGTGTGGGTGCTGTGGAATTTGAGTTTCAGGCCAAATGAGGCCATGGGGAAAGAAAGATCACATGAACATCCTGGTGGCTAGAGACATCCCACGCTTCGCCTGTGCCTCTCCGGCTGCAGGTAGCAGTGGCGGCAGCTGGTGGCGGGTTGTGCTGGAGCCAGTGCTAACGGAGCGCCCAGACTGCCGTGGAAACATCCGACTCGGCCCTCGCCAGCCAGGGAAGTTACTGCTCTCAGAGTGGGAGTCAGTCTGAGTTGCAGTAACTGTCATTCCCACACTGACCCCCCCTGCAAGGTGCCCAAAGCCCCACAAAACCGCCGTGTTTTTCAACAGGAGGTTTGTGAGAGGCCCCGGGCAGCACCCACAGCGGGACTGCAGCACCCCAAATCCTCACTAGAGCTCACTCCATCTTCCGGGCGCTGGGCTAGCACGGCGCTTAGTTCAGCTTGGCTGTGCCGCTCAGTTGACTCTTCGCCTGGTTGCAGCTCTTGAGTTTCTGAATTTAGAAAATAGTAGGAGGGATGAGCCCCACACAGGACCTAGCTTCATCGGGAGGGAACAATAAGGATTATCCGAGAAAGCACTTAGGCTGCATCCAGGCTACTAGGCAGAGCAGGGGACCCGCCCTCAACTTTCTGTCATGCTGGGGATGGCAGGAGAATGGCTTTGAATTACCCTGAGTAAATCCTACTTTTGAGCTGTTTATCAGAAGAGACCAGGGGCCAAATTAGGCTCCACAAGGAGACCTCCCATCTCTCCGCAGCATGGCAGCATGCTGTAGGTGGGAAGGGAACTCCTCTGGGGCACCAGGGGTGACTGATCACTGCGTGATGGGCATTTTCCTCTCCTGAAACTGTGCTGCAGAATTAGAGAAGGAATTCAGGTGTCTTTGCACCATGCAGTAGGAATTAGGATTTCACAGTCCTGTAGAAACGGAAACATTTAAAGTTGTGCTGGGGCTGTCAAGGACAGCGGCTGTTCACCTCTCCGCAGCTATGCCATGGATGTTGCTGACTTTTCTCCTCAGTGCTCCAGCTGTTTAACTGGTCTTTCTGGCGTTGCCAAGAGCTGCCAAGTCTGGATACAGGGCGAGGGCTGAGTCTCCAAGTCCAACAGATAATCATGGAGTATCATTGCATTATCTTATTTCTTTCATCTGCAGATCTCGGCACGCTTCAGATGTACTAATGAAGACTAACACCATGCCGGGAAGGGGTGAGATAGTATTAACCAAGCTTACAAATGGAGAAAGTAAGACTCTGAGAGAGGAATGCGTTTAGACACTGGCTCCTGTGTCTGTCAGGTGCCTGCGAGAAGCTGGGCCAAAAAGGATTTGCTTAAAGCCCCAGAGCGAATTGCTGGAGTGGATCTAGGACTGGGTGCCTTCGCCACAAAATAGCTCCATCCCCCAGACTGGGAGAGGAGACACTGGGAGAAGAAAATTGTCTCCTAAGTCAAAGGGCTTCTCCAGATTTCTGGGGAATTTCTAAGGAATGAACCTTTGAAGTACTTTCTCGTAAGTACTGGCACAGGCCCAGAAGCAGCGACACCAGCCGCCCACGCTGCTGGTACTGGGACAGTCTCTGGCCTGGTCTGAATTTATGTCGGTGCCCGCCGCTGCCTTGATGCTGCGTGGAGCCAGGCAGCTCCCGCTGTGCATCTCCGCTCTTCCCCCAGCCTGGCAGAGAAGGGGTTGAGCTGTTCAGTCATTGCTTTCTAGAAGCCACTGGCCTAAACCTGAGGAAGCAGACTGGACCCTGAGGGATCACTGAAGAGCAGTAGACAGGATCCTGTGGGATCTGTGGAGACATATTGCCTGAGCAGCTTGTGCAGCTCCCCCCACTTCGCAGCTAACAGTGTATAACAGAAGAATCGAGTGTGAAACAGCTTCCCCGCAGACCCCATTAGCCTGAGCTGGCAATTGCCAACATAAGGCCGGGCCACGCAGCCCTGGAGAGATGCTCGAGCTAGTACAGCGCGTCTCGTCAGAGCTTCCCAACACAGGAGGGAGAGGAGAGTCAGGGAGCGGACAACTGTACTTTTTTTGCTCGTAGGCACAGGGTCGCCACTTGCCCGTTGCTTCCAAGCCAAGCCCTGCTCCGTGGTCCGTGCCAGCAGGAGGATCCTCTGACGGAGCAGGCTGGACTGAGGATGTCCTTCTGCCTGGTGGGGTGGGGCTTCTCTCTGCCCTAATTTTCTCCCAGATGAATTTCTCCTGTGCCTCTAATTAAGCTTCCCCTTTGGCTTAGGAGTGTGGACAATCTGAGCATTTGTAAATTACCCCATCCACCAGACAGGCTTTGTCCAGCTCTCAGACCTCTAATTATTCTGTTCAGCCCCTAGAGAGGAGAGATCTGCTGGAGACAGACTGAGCAAAGGATATCAGGTGCGATAGACCCTGCTTGGACCGCAGCCCTGCAAGCGTGGCTGCTGCTGCCCAGCACAAAGAGCTGGTGAAAACGAGCCCGAACCTGTACCGAGAGCTCTGTGTTTGCACACAAAGAAAAAACTCTTCCCCATTTGTGTGGCCGGGCTGGGCTGTGGTCAGTGTCCCCCCACCATGTGTGTCACAGGCTGGTGCCCTCCCACGGCAAGAGCAGAGCTGAGGGCAGGTCTCCCGGGACTGCGCGGAGCCAGCTCGGAGCTGAGCCTCTTCCTCCTTGCCACATGCACCACGGCGATGCCCTGATCCCAGGGAAAAGGGGATGACTCTCCCTGCCCGAGGAGGTGACCAGCAGCTAAAACCGCCAGAATAGATGACTCCCGTTTGCTATCCCGGTGGCTCCCCAGCAGCAGTCCTTCACGGAGCTCTGGAGGTGGGCAGGGCAGCATCTCAAATGCAGTGCAGTAGGCTGCTTTGGGCGAGTTTAGGCACATTTATTTAACATGGCATATGAGATTCAGTTCATCATTTGAAAGGGACGTGTTGCAAGTCGCTTGCAATATCTTCTGCGCAGCTCATTCCCCAGTTTAGCTGGAGCAGACTTTGCGTGTGCACGAATGTTTGGATTTGTTTACAGGAAGCATTTGTAGAATGTGTCCATTCTGGGTTTTCTGTTTTCTTATAAACAAACATGCAGGAAAAAGAGTTGGTCCCATTCACTGGGTTGTGCAGGACAAGGCGTAAATAGACTTGCCGGGCTGGGTTTGACTGGGGAGGGACGGGGAATGCCAAGCCCAGCGACTCCCGCTCCAGGGAGGAGAGGTGCAGGCAGCCCTGCCCGACGCCTGGCAGTGGCTGCCTGGGGCACGGCACGGGAAGGGTGCGTCTCTGGGGCAAGAAATGCGTTTGCCCTCTCCCCTCCAGGGCAGGGCAGCTGTTGCAAGATCACTCTTTATGCAAAGATTAAAAGAAAAAAATGCACCTCTCTGAGCTAGCTGCTTTGTCTAAGTCTTGAATGATTTTCTGTCACTAGGTATCAAACTGTAGTTGAAAGGATTTCCCGTTGACATTTAGCAGTATTAAATTACAAAATAACCACAAGTCAGCCACTCAGTATGATATAAACAGTGGGATTTGACAGAGCTTTTTCTGGCCTTGGGGACCAATTTACTCATTTTTACAGTCCCAACTCCAGTCATCCGCTGGTAATACACAGCGCCTTTTGGACACCATCTATTTGGAATTAGAGACACATATGGCAGAGTGTAATTACCTATTTATTCTGCTGCTGAATCAGCAAACTGAGGCTAGTTAACATTACAGCTCATAAGCCCCTTTCATAAACATGGGTCAGTGCTGGAACTGGGCAAAATTAATGCAAAAGAGAGAAAGAATTCCTATCGAAAGGGGAGCCAAAAAAATCAGATGATTTAATAGGGAAAAAATGGACTCTCAATGCTTTCTGCAAGGAAGAAATCTGAGGAACCACAGCCAGGCTTCTGGGAGGAGGGGCCTGGACCATCCCTTATTCCCACTGGTGTAAATCGGGAGTAGCTGTGGAAATGTCTTGCTGAAAGTCTAAAATAAATGAGAGGGAAATCAGGCACGTTGGCCGGAGCTCCGGCTCAGCTCCCTGAGGAAACAGTCAGCTGGTCTCAGCTTGGAGCTCTGCGTCCTGCCACCCCACGGGGTCCAGCTCAGGCCTGGTTTTACGCTGGCTTTTGGGGCTGGACTGTGAGTCACACTTGTTTGCACCAAGAGTGGATTTAGCCCCCCGTCACCAGCTGTGACGCTGCGGCTGGATGCGCGCAGGACCGCCTGCGCTGGGGCTACGCACGCCCCCGCCTTCCTGTTCTATTTTCTGCCAGCCCTTGCAGTCCCGCGTGCAGGTTAATAACCAGAGGCACAACGTGCTTTGCAACTCTCTGCGAAGCCGAAACATTTCCTGGTGAGTAAATGGCAAAGCAGCCAAGGTGGGGAAAGCCGCTCAGGCAGGAACGCTGCGGAGAAGCGCCGCTTGGCTGCCACGCAGCAGGGGCTTCCCCAGCCTGCCAGCCCCGGAGAGCCCCAGCGCGCGGGACTCCACCTGCCCAGCGCGCTGCGGGGCGCGACACGGATGTGCTGCGGGTGAAGGCGTTAACTCCCACCCCTGCCAGCTGCTCCCAGCGAGAAGCATGGAGCTTCTTTGGACCAGCCAAAGGGAATCTGTCCAGTGGGTAACTGGATCTCCCAGCCCCCAGGGCTGTTAGAGATGAGTTTCTGGGGAACTTGACAGGATTTGGGGCCCGTCTTCGTGCTCCCACCCACCGTCACCTGCCATGGCAGAGCCCACTCCCTGCTTCCAGCACATTTCCCTCCGCTCCCTCTGTGCAGTGGGCCCGTGTGCTTTTAATAAACCCGGGCTTTGCAAAAGAAAAAGCCCACCACGGAGAAATGAAAATCTCCACTAGTAGGGGATGGGAGGAGGCAGGAGAGGGACTTGTGGGAGGGGAGGACGGTCTGAGTCTCTCTCCCAGCACGCCCAGACTGGGTGCTGCCACTGGCCTGGGCACTCCGGGTGTCTCCAGCAGCCTGGCAGCTCGGGCAGCTCCCTGCCCCGTGCGCTGGAGCTCCTCGCGCTGGCAGGAGCTGCCACGAGTGACAGGCAAACGCAGGCGTGATCCTGACTGACTGCAGAGCAGCCCAGAGCTCCAGCCAGGCAGGGACATGCTCCCCTGCCTTGGGTCTGCGCGGCGAAGCCTCTGACGCAGCCCTGCAGGGCCGAGGGTCAGAGTGGGGAAGGGCGCTGGGGCTCTTCCTCTTCAGTGGCGTGTGTGCATGGCTCTCGGCAATCTCAGCGCCCGTCTGCTCCTGACTGCAGCATCTAATGGCTTCTGTCTTCGTCCAAGCACTGGCACGTGGGTGTGGGTGTTACGTCCTCATTCCTGGGGTTTGCACATTTACAGTCTGTGGATATGAAGCATCGAAACAGCACAGTGCGTGGGACTGCCCGTGAGCCTGAATGTCCCCTAGTGAAAGGCTGTGTGCCCACCAGCCTGGAGTACAGGAGAGGTGTTCTAGAATTAAGTAAATTTTGCCTTGTTGCAGTGTGACACGTGTAGGGCTGGTGGCTGGAGAGTGAGGAGGAAGGAGAGATAAGGCTTGTCAAACAGGGCACGGAGTCAGGACTGGGGTCCAGGACTGGAATGTGGCACAGGGAAGGGCCGACCGCTCACAGCCGTGCCCGGAGGAGCAGAGCAATGCTGGGCAGGGGCAGCAGGAAAGGCAGACCCTGGGGAGGGCAGGGAGGGGAGCTGAACGCCACGGATGGGGAGCTGAACGCCATGGATGGGGAGCTGAACGCCATGGATGGGGAGCTGGGTCTCGGCAAGGGCAGGCCTGAAGCCTCTCGTTTTTCTGGTTAGTGCAGCGACGTGCAGGGCACTGGAACGCTGCAGGTCCGGAGGGAGCTGGCTTTGCGGCCAGGGCTTGGCAGCAGCTCAGCCAGTCGAGGGCAAGGGATGGAGGCAGCTTCTCTTTCCCTCCGTATGTAGCAAAGGGGCAAAATAAGAGCAGAAACCTGAGCTGCCAGCAGAAAAGCAAGAGACTATTCTGGAAAGCACCGGCTAAAGCTGTAGGCACCCGTTTCTCCTCCCACTGACTTTCAAAGCTTTGCAGTGATTAAGACACCCATCACTGCCAGGACTCCTCAGTAAAGCTGCTATTAGGTGGTTTCCCTGTGGGACAGGGTGAGGACTTCACAACGATTTGAAGCGAGACAGAGGAGGAGGTGTTGGTCTGTCTCTATCCACAGTTGGTCTTCGCTCGCGCCTCTCTCTCGCAGGGCGGTTTGTGGGTCCTGGTTTGGAAAGTACCTGTGAGCTGTGCTGTACACAGGACATTCGGTGGCACATGGCCACACCTGGCCTGATTTGGAGCCTCATCTGTCTCCTGCCATTTCAAAATAGAAAGGAGCAGTTCTCATTTCCTCCCTCTACGTTAAATTTGCCACAGTGGCCAGTCGCTGCCAGAAAGAGACGGAGGGAACTGAGTTCCTTGGCTGAGCTTTGAAACCTCAAGGCCCACCGCGGATGGGGAAGGGGCTGGCACACCCGGGTGTGCACAACCACCCTCTGTCCTCACCCGGACAAACTGCATGATCTGGCCAAACGAGTTCCCCGCTCTAACCGGCACCTCAGTTTCTATATTTATGAAATGGGGATAATAATGACCAGCTTCACTGCCGTGCTACAAAGGCTGATATTTAAGTCATGCTATTAAGCTCTTGAGGAAAAGGCATTGCTATGAAGTGAGTGTGGCATCCTGGAGCAGGGGCCTGTCCCCCTGCCCCGCTGGCCGGAGGGAGCAGCCCCCGGTCTCCTACAGGTGCACGCTCTTGTGCTTGTTCTCTTTTCATTTTTCCTCTTCAAAGGGCCGGGCATCTTGTATGAGGGTGTGCGGGGAGCTGGGATTTGAACTCATTAGCTTTGTGCAGCCTGCACCTGCATCTCACTTATGTCTGCAGCCTGTGGGGAAACAGTTTTGTTTTCTTTTTTTCCTTTTTTTTTTTTTTGTTGGGGGGGGTGTGTGTGTGTATAAGAGGGGAAGAGAGGGAAGGGAGAAAATGACAAGCACTCAGGAGGACCAGCTTGGTTCTGGGCCAGGTGCTGCACAGTAGGAGCAACAAAAACTGCCTTAGAGGTAGCTGGTGAAACTGTTCCAGGGAACGTGACTGAAATACCTGTGCCTCTCGCTGCGCTGAGCCCTCGTTTGCCTTGGGACCACATGCAAGAAGGGATCGTGCTGGGGGAGCTGCTCTGTGGCTGCTGGCTGGACGTCTCCTGCCTAATGTGTCTGCAAGACCAACTCGATTTTAAATCTCCAGTTGTGGATGCGCCTTGTTTGGTACAAGCAGAAAATAACACAAACACAAAATTTCTCCCTTTTGACCCCAACCTCCCTCCAGAGGGAGTGTGGGGAGAAGGAGGAAGGTTAGACCGTAAAGCTGGACAGCAGGACTTGCGTGTCCTTATTCTTCCCTCTGCTATTATTCACTCGGCTAGCATGGATTTTTTAACTTGAAGCCTTAGTTTCCCCATCCGTAAAGCAGAGATGGAAACTAGGAGCCTCACAGGAATATTCTACACCCTTCAGATGGAGTTTGTCTCGTCTGAATTCACGTCTACCTGCCTCTTCCCCCCAGCCCTGTATCTTTTTCTTTCTCTGTGATTTCAGACTCCCCTAAATCTTGTTCCAGGCCTAAATTAAATGACTGCTCAGAAGTCAAATCCCATCTGTGGCATGCCCTGTGACCTGGCAGTCTTCCTTTCCATCGCTTAAAGCTGGCAACATCCCAGGGTCTCAGGGAAGTTCTGCAGAAGGATTGTCAGGCTCCTGGGATTTAGTTTAGATCAGTATTTCCATCCCCAAAACCTGTTTTCAGGGGAAGGGAGACAAGAAAGCAGTTTGATGCAGAGTTTTAAACTGGCCATGTAAAGTCCATACACTTAAAATACAAAGCAATCTGTTTGATATCTGCATTTTTTGGATCCCCTTAAAGGCTACGGAAACTTAAATACAAGAAGTCCTGTTTTTCCCACAGTTGCTGTTCCTTGGTGATGTGCTCTTTCTCCTGAACATCTGGCCCGAGCGTGCAGCAGTTGTTGGTATCTGCTCCGCTGGC
Organism: Chionis minor; assembly: GCA_013398295.1. Classification (NCBI taxonomy): domain Eukaryota; kingdom Metazoa; phylum Chordata; class Aves; order Charadriiformes; family Chionidae; genus Chionis; species Chionis minor. The sequence continues at coordinate 713,665 of VZSF01010885.1, forward strand.
ACAGGCCGGGAAGGGGCTGCAGTTTGCAAATCTCTTGTGACAATTCTGATTTTTATCTCAAGTTAGCATTTTTGCTTAATATAATACCAGCACTTTGCAGTGTCTGAGCACTGCACAAAATGTGCCTGATGAATGGGGAGGAACAAAAGCACCAACAGGAAGTTGTTAGAAAAGCAGCAGAAGCGGTGACCGGCACCAGGGCAGGATCAGGCCCCGGCACGCAGGAAACGAGCCGCGGATGGGGTGCCAGCAACGTCCCTGGGGAGGGAGACGGAGTTGGGAGCTACTCCAGAAATTTTCCATGGGAATTCAGCAAGACCTGTTTTCTGATGAAGCTGAAGTTGGCAGGACATGTAGCTGAGCCAAGGAGCTCACTCCAGAACGTGGTGATTTTTAATAAAGTCACAATTACTGCTTTGTGCTAAATGAGTCATTTTAAAGCCAGCCCCTCATAAAACAATTCCTTCTCAGATGCTGCTCCCTCCTATACATGTTTCGCCAGCATACTTTTACGGCGTAAACACTACCTTCACTCCGGTCGCTGCTGAACAGCTACTGCTTGTTCTCGCAGGTCTCGCAGCTGCGCGATCCAGGGCCGTGCACGATGCCAGCGAACGACGCGCTTGGAGAAAGGGGCGGCAGAATTTTACATCCAAACCCCAGTGGCGTGAGCTGCAGTTACGGTGACAAGTGCATTGAGGTGGACGTGTGACGCAGCCCCCGCTGGGGCACAACAGCCCCCCCTCGTTCCCTGGCTGGCCAGCAGGACAGGCAGAGGTGGGTGTTGGGCTCCTTTCCTCGGCAAGGCCACTCATTTGATCACTTTCTAGCCCACTCATTTTTCATAAACTTTGTCAAACTGAAATCTGTGTTGGAGCCTCCTTCAGCTGCCTGCCAAATTACATAAAATTATTTAAAACTGGCCAGTGAGTGGAAAAGATAGGTGGTGGAGGAGGTGGGGGAGCTGACAGAGGGACGGTGTGAATGCAGAAGTCTCGCGTCCTTAGGAAACCAGGCTTAAAACATGCAGAAAACTGAAGAGGTCTCTGGTCCATAAACCCCTTTTTCTGAGGCACTAATCTACCCAAACCAACCAAGCTGTTGTAGTGCAGGATGATTTAGTTTACTTGGGTTTGTTTATGTGCTTTTTGAGGACGTGGGTTGAAATCATGTCTGAGAATATGGCATGTCTCGCGGTATTTGACTGTGGATCACAACCTTGTAAAACAGCTTTTTTCTGAAATACACAGTGTGAGTATTTGTAACCTGAATGCAAACTACTAAACACGCATTCACAGAACTCTGGTATTTTTGTTTAATATGTATATATTTTCTTTTACAATTCAGACCTAATGAAAAACATGTGGTTTGTGCTGAGTAAAAGGAATAATAGAACTTTGAGACGGCTGTGGCGGTTCCTGCTGGGCATTACTGACCGCGTGTACTCTCTTGCTGGCTTGTGACTCCAGATGCTGCAGAATAACTTGAACACGTTCCTCATCCCCACCCAAACCTGAATATTGCGGTTTTCAAAATGCTGTTGTCTTGGCAACCTTCCAGTTCCTTTCTGGGCATTTAAAACTCGGCTGAAAATAGTGGAGCAAAAGCACATTTCAAGTGTTTTCCCAGGCCTCTAACGCAGCACCCGACGGCGACCCTGCTTTCCTCCTGAGACTTGGGTGCTTCAGTTGTCTTTGCTCTTATTTCTGACAACAATGGCACCACTGTGGTACCTCCCTGTTTCCTTCCTGTTCAAAAGAAAGCCCCATATCTGCCCAGCATTTGAACCAGGGGCACCAAAACATTTTTGTTCTGTGGTTATTCAGAACTGAGAACTGCAAACAGTGAGGACGGAGATGCTTCACGGGCTCTCTGGAGAGCTGAGTCAGCACTCCCGACTTCCTGAGCGATACAGACTCAAGAGGGCATGAAACAGGGCTGCTGCTTTAGAAATGGCACCGAAACCCTATAAATGCAGAAAACTCCTCAAAGAAATGTAAATTTGAATGAGTGCCATTGAAATACATATAGGAAACCCCTTCATTGTGAATGTAAATTTAAACAAAATTGCCTACCTCCTGCCTTCCCACACAAAGGAAACCTGCTGCCTCTTCCCTAGGAGAGTGTTTTACCAAGCTCATACGAAACTCTTTTTACAACATCCCTTTGTCTCTCTTGGAATCTGACCAAGAATTATAAGCCTTTAAAGAGAGCTTTTTACTTGTTCAGGCCCAAAGGGAGTAGCTGGGTATAAATAATAGATTGGCCTCTACTGTTTCCAGTGTTTCTGTTTCGCTGCTCCTCACAGACGCGACCTGGGAAAGGTGTGGCGGTGCCTGTAGCAACAAGAGCGCAGTTATCTGGTCTCCCTCGTAGGAACATGATGATAAAGTGAGGAACAGCTGACAGGACCAGAGCTGGTATGTGCAGCCCAGCAGACGTGACGTTCCAATTTTAGAAAACTACAACTGGGGAGACTTGCTGGACCTTGCTGCTGTTTTCCATACAGGGAGCCTTGGGAGAGCAATGTCTTATCTGCGCAGCCTACTCAGCAATACCAGCTCCTCCTCCAGGCGGCTGATGGCTAACAATTAACACCTTTGGAGCATACACCTAGCTAAGGAAAAATGTTAGGGATTTGCAATATACACAGCCAGGCAACGTGAACTCCTTGTTTTTCCCAGGTGAACAGCTCTGCCACGTCAGCCTGGAAAGCCACAGTTGTTCTTGCCTTTCAGTTTTGCCAGTATTGCATCTTCCACCTCTCGCTTGCATGTGAGCATCAGTGTTGCAGCCCCAGTGGTCCGAGGAGTCGTGTATCCCACGCGCCCCACTCTCACCCATCCCTGCCTTTCTTCTCCTTTCACCGTGGGCCTTCTAAGCTGTTAAAAAACATCTCTCCACCTTTCCTAAAAGATACCCTTAACTCTTCTCTTTTCTCCCCCAGTGTCAAATTCTGCCTTGAACTGTCAAGTTTGACACTGGTGATTTGGCAGAATCCCAGTTCCCATCCACCTCTTTCTCCATTGCTGTGGTTTATAAGGAAGGGAGTTAGGGGCTGTTGCATATTCCCAAAAGGAAAGTCTCGTATTTATCTCTTGGCAACCAGAATTAGGAACCTGAGTATACGGGCTTCTGCTCTCTTCTACTCCTCAGTTACCTTCTTAGTCTCTTTGGGCAGATTAAGGCTTTTGTGCTGTTTTTACCAAAGTCAGTGATCTGTTCTTTTGTGTTCACTGTACTCCACTCAATTAGTTGAGGGCATTTAACATGGATTTTTCATATTTGCATCACAAATTCTAAATGATCCATGAAAAGCAGCTGTTCAGAAACTTCTGAATTCATTATCCCCAGTGTCTCGGAGTAAAGAAACTTTGCCAGCCATGTGATGGGGCCCTGTGTAGTCAGTATGATGGGAAACTGTCAGTCATTTTTAGTCTGCATTGAAGAAATAATGTGATGCTGTGGCATCTGCTTTGTTTCCATTTTACATTCTCTACAGCCTCTTCTTTACCTGACTTGCTATTTACTGATAGCTGTGTTCAACGGATCAGTAGCTGAAGACCTGCACAGCAGCACCACCAAGGACTCGCAGTGTTGGCATGGTCATATGCAGTGGTGTTACATTCCACAAAACCATGTGGAACTCATGCCTTCTCTCTTCTCTTCCCCTGAAGAGAACATCCTTTAGATTTGAGCTGGAATTTTTGACTTTGCGACACAGCATTCCTTGGTCTTGTTTGCTGGCTCTTTTAGAAAGACCTAGGACCTTGACAAAACAACATGGTGATGTGAATAAAGGACCAGAACAATAAAACCCCTGTGTTTCACAACAGACCTTGATGCCGTGGCCTGGAATAATAGGGATGAGTTTAAACTTGGGAAAGTTTCAGCATGAGGTTTTAAGGATTGCTTTCCAAGGCAAAAAGGAACTGCAAAACTAGCGGGGCAAATGCAGAACACAGAGCACCCAAGTTCCTCTTCCCTAAATAAGCAACAGTGGGCTCTCCAGTGGGTGCTCTGGGCTTTAATTCATTTGGGGCTCAGCTTCCTTCTCGTTTCGAGGTCCAGTGGTTGGCAAAAGGAAAATTCACAATCTTCTAACCTGAGCTGTACGGGTGGTCTCCGCTCCCCCAGCTTTGCATAGTCACTGGCAAGCTCAACCAGAGGCCATGGAGAAGGACTCCTCATCCTGCGGTGAGCCACGGCCATCCTTTTTTCATTGCCACTTTATTTCCTACATCCTTTACTTTGTGTCAGTGATTTTTTTTCTACAGGCCTTAGCACAACAGGCACCTGCGATTGTTTCTTAGTGACAGCCTGGATGTTTTCCTGCCTAGGCACTGCACAGTAGTTATTTTCCAGCTCACCAGTGGTGCCTTTGCCCTGAACTCTACCTCCTGCTTGTGCAGCCCTTCTGGGTTTGAGTGCTGCGCGCCCCGTGCCCACACGCCTCCGCTGGCCAGCACTGCCAGGCACACGGGGTTTACCGTGGACACGGGTGCAGGTAGAGACAACTCTCTGTGTACCGCATGATTCTTCTGTCCTACACACACGCCTGCAAACAGCACAGCACGAATCACGGGACTCGCGTCGGCCCTTCTCGGCGGCCACTGCGTTCTTTCATACAGGACCAGTGTGGCTGAGAGCCCGAGGCCGGTCTTGCTTTCTCTCTTCTCTTTCCTTCCTTCCTTCCTTCCTTCAGCGTGCTGGGTGCGACCGTCTGAACGCGCCTGTTTATTGCTTTGTTTCCGCGTAGAATCAGATCACTTTCCCTGACATTATGCAGCTCCGCACAGGCACTCCAGGTGGGATGAATCCAGTTCAGTGCCCTCCTCCCACCCCAGGCTGCTCCTACCGCTAATGAACTGCAAACAGCCATGTTCCCCATGTTCAGCCTTCACCCTGCCCGATGCATCCCTAATCTAAATATAGGCCCTAATTATTCCACTGGCATCTGTAGACCCATTGACAGAACTGACAGTGGCAGAGGTCGGGAGACCCTTTGCACCTTTAATATATTCTCTTAACCGTTTCCCTGCCACTGATGGTTGCAGTCTCCCTAACATCCAATAAATGTCTGGGATTTGTCCTGTGACTGTTCTAGATCTGTTTGTTCCATAGTCTGCTCAGTTCCTGTCCCACCAAACCACAGGCTGATTATTTTCTTCACTTTAATTGGGACACTTCGTTTGTTTATCTGGTTGTGCAATCAAAACGTGAACTCAGAATGCTCTTTTCAAGCCAATGACCTGAGTCTCCCCCAGATGCAAATCCCAGTGCCTGAGAAAATGAGCGCAGGAATCGATCTCCTGGCCAATGTGCTGTTTCCATGTTGGAATACCGTGGAAGCAGAGGCACTGAATTTCCATACTATTTTTCCATTATTTTTATGGTCCTGTGGAACAAACAGATGAATATGGTGCTGTGAGAGGGAATAGTGGGGAGATACGCTAATCTGTGCTGTAAGTAATTTGATCGCAAATCATTTAGAGAATGTAAATTGTAGGGGAGAGATGTCACTCCTGGCAGGAGGTCACCTGTGTCACCTGTCAGACAGTCCCCAGTGGCGATCATGAAAATTTCTTTGCAGGATTATTAATAAATAAACATGATGCTCTGCATTTCTGCAGCACCTTTCACTGGAGGGACAGAAAACACTTTAACAGTAAGAACTATGCTATGCAATTATTTTAACCTCCTTTCAAAATACTGTTTTAAAGGTTAAATTTGTCATTTGTTTCCTGGGGTCATAAAATGGTATTAAATTTAAACACGATTTCCACCTCTGCCTCTGCTAATTTTGAGGTAAAGTATAATATCCATTTGACATCTTGATAAATTAAATTTAGTGACAAATCATTAGTTCTAAGACGTATGTTAAGTATTTGTTGCGGTACCTCTCAGAGAGTGTAACAGTGGTCAGGAATCCCATGTGCTACTACAATGGACAAAGGTTTTGTCTCACAGAATTTATGGTTTAGTTCAAAACACAGAGAAGCAGTAGAAGAGAAGGGAGAAGGTTGGGTAAGAGCAGTTGTGACTGTTTAGCCCTCCTGTAAGTGTACATCACGTGGGACACGAAGTTATAAATTGTAGTGCTGTCGTTCGGTGTGTAATGATATATTGCCACACTCCTAAAGAACTGGTTCCTGGCTGCACATCTCGGTCCGAGCATCACCATAACGGTTAATAAGCCAGAGGAATATATGGAAAAGACAAAGAAAAGGTGGAAGAGCTTTTGGTATTGTATGATCCCTGTGTGTTACGCTAATCAATATTGCTTCATTTTTCATTGGCATTCTTTTGTCTCTTGTGCATCCATATGCTTAGTCTGAAACGTAAAACTAACCTGCAAGCTGCTTCTGGGCAGGATTCTTCTCTTGCCCTGTATTTTTTGCACAACACCAAGCACAGCTTGGGCCCTGACTTACGGGTAGGACCTAGAAGTCCTACAAAGTTCCTAATCTGTCCTGCTCCTGCTGAAGTTAATGGTAAAATTCATCCCGCTTGCTTCAGCTGTAAAATTATATAGCGTTGGTGCTATGAACAGGCCTTAGAACTGAAGAAGAGAACAAATCACGAAAGACAAGTCTTACTGTGAATAGATTCTTCAGAAACCATCCCCCGTGAAAGGGGGCTGAGGATGGGAAGGTGCACGCATGCAGCTTCTGGCAGGGTCACACTCGTAACATCTGGCTGTGAAAGCTGGGAAGCTCTGCCAGCTGCTTGTGAATAACAGGCTCTGCTCACGGAGACCGAGCGTAACTGTGCATTCCTGCGGAACTCGCCCAGAACACTTGGAAGGGGTCACGAGGAGGAATGTCAGGGAAAATAGGGGAAGGGCCTAGGACTGTTAAAGCCAGAGCTGTTCAATCTGGCTTCAATTTTTCTTTTCTTTTCTTTTCTTTTNGGTTGTCCCTAGACTGACACATGCAGTGCTTCTCATGGGGCAGCGTGACTCCTGGTTGTCCAGCCTGTCGCCGAGCTCCTGCTGTATCGGCAAAGGCCACACCTGCGCCTCACCATCACCAACCTTCTGGTGGTGATGAAGGACTTCTAAGGAGCAGGCACTGCAGCTGGGGATTACCTTTGTGTGTGACTTCCTCTTTGCAATCTAACTGAAGGAAACCTTTTACTGCTTGGCGTTATTTGTCCTATCTGCTTTCTCCTTCCATATGATGAAGTTCCCAGAAGGGGACCATGGGAGATGCTGACCAGGGGAGATCACAGTGACCACACGCTGTCAAGAGCTGAGCTGCCAGAAAAGCCAGGGGGTTGTGAGCGGGCAGAGGGTGGTGCGGAGTCTGCGGAGACACCAAGAGGGAGGATGCGCTGGCTTTGGAGCTGAGGGGAAGTTGTATGAACGGAGATGCAGAAAGGAAAATGCATGAGTCAATATTCATCCATATATTCATAATCCGTAGGCTTGAGTGCTGTGATGCTCATTATCTAGGCATGACCTTAAAAACTGCAGTTGATTGAGAACACGGCAGCCCATCTGCTTGGCAACACAGGCTGCTGGGGGCCTCACCCCGGCACTCTGCTCCCGGCGCTACTTCTCTGTTCTTTGTTTGAATACAAATTCAAGGGCACAGGCTTCATCTCCAAACCCTTTGCTAAGGGCTGAGACAAGGCATCCTCAACTCCTCGCTCCACAGCGCAGCGAGTGAAATCTCGGTGTTGCAGGGGACAAGGCTTACCTGTACCCCAGCTCCAGCTCTATACAGCAAACTTCCTCCTCCTCCTTCTCCCCAAAATAAGCAGCGCCCACAAGCCTGCGTGCCTGAAAAGGCCATCTTCACCTGCCCTTCCACAAAGGCAACAGAAACAGCCACCCCCAGCCCCTGCCAGGCAACGCGGAGCTCGTGCCGTGGGCTCTCGTTGCAGTTGGGGTGGTGGTAGGTCCCACCCTGACAGCTGGACGGGGACGACCCTGCAGCCAGCCAGGAGGTGACAAGGACAGAGTGCGATGGCCGACACTGAGGTGTTCCCTCGGCCCTGCAGCTACGCAGGGGGCTCTGCTGGGGTGAAGCACCTCTCCCCTGCTGTCCTCTCCACAGAATGTGCAAATTCATGAATGAAAATCCACAATTTCTTGCCCTGCTGGTAGGGAACAACGGGCCTCTTCTATTTTTTCTGTACTGCCTCACCCTGTTTTCAGCTGATCAAAGAAACGAACGAGAACTGTCCATTTCCAGTTAATCATTTAAAATATACAATCACCAGAAAAGAGGAAGCAATGTTAAATTTTCTGTCCATGTGAAAAATCCCTCTGTGCCTTCCTCCAGACACCTTCCTGGGCCTGCTTTCTAGCATCCCTTCTTCTTTAAAAGAAAATGTGTCTTTCTTCTCAGCAATTAAACTCTATAAAAAAAATTTCTCCATCATACTTTCCCATCTCCCCTTTCCTGGATGGCAATCACATACTCCAGATCTCACGCTGCGAAGGATATTCTGCCACTGGTCACATCTGGTTCCCTGATGAGATCCACAGGCGGCCGAGCTGGAGCCCTCGCTGGGTCACGTGGCGGCTCTAGGTTGCCTTATCTTCCTGAAGGCCAGCACTTTTTAATCTCCTTTGATTCCATTTCGCTCTTTTTGCAGCACTCTTATCAGTTTGAGACTAAACTGCTGCACAAATGCTCATGAGATCAATCTGCAGATCTTAAATATGGTAGAAAAGAGGTGTTTCTGTGAGCAATCTGTTGGAGAGATTTTGTACTGACTTTTAGACTAGTTCCACACTGGTATGCATTCCTTTAGCATTAATGCTTCCTCTGGGACTCCAACCTTACAGAAATATGAGAAGGGAGCGCGCAGGCTGCAGACACGCTGCGAAAGGCAGCCTGCATGTAGTGTGTGTGGAGAAGACGCGCTGCAGCTATGTCTGTGGAAAAAGGAATTCACAGCCTATCTGCTCGAGCTACTGCTGGAAAACTGACCCTCTTTAAACTCTGTAATTTTCATTTGAGGAAAAAGAGGGGATTTTTGGTTTTGGGTTGGTTGTGGTTTTTTTCCGGAAAATAACTTCTAGCAGAGTCTCCTCAAGTGTATGCTATTAAGAATGGAAAATAACAGATAAGTGAATAGGCATATATTAAGTCAGTGAGGCCAGGATTTTATCGATAATGGACTGAGGATGAAGGGTATGGTGACAGTTGCATTTAGCACTCAGGATAAAGTAAATCAATCAAATTGACTGTATGTTGATTTAAAATCCTTAAAGATTTGCGTCAAGATCATTCTAGTTTTCCCAAAACAGACTTGTTACTAGGAATGTTCATACCTGCAAGTAATACAGAAATTTTCCTGTTCAATTTTCTCCCTCTCTACTGATATTATGTGGTTACTTGCTGTGCTTGGTTCTGTTTGAACAATTGAAACGAAGTGGCCTCACTAGCCACGGATCAGTACTAAAACACTTGGGCTGTAAATAATGAGGAGGTGGTGGTTGCTCTACAACCACGTGAGTATTAGCCATAAAAGGTTTAGAGGCATGTAAGACTATATCCTCTTATTTTAGGTAAGAAGTTATTTAAAATACCTTTATTTAGGTAGTTCTCTGTCTCTTACAGGCTGATCTTCAGGCTTACACTAGCTACTAAGAGTTCCTTTTGACAGGTGTAGCACTGGGATTTTAAATATTGTTGATGGAAATGTCCGTCAACCCAGCCTTGAACTGTGTAAAGCAACCAAAGGGACTGAAGGCGAGCGGTTAGCTGAGAGCTGTGAACGGCGCGACCTTCGTTTCGATGGATGTGCATAAACACACTTCCTGCACTTCAGGAGACTCGATCTGGACATAAAGCCTCGTCCTGCGTCCGTGGGCAGGGAGCGGCGTGCCCAAAGGAGGTGTCGCTCCGCTGGGATGCGGCACCGGCGGGGCGAGCCGGGCCACGGGTCCGTTCCGGGCTCTTCTTACAGGGATCAAAACGAGGAAGAAGAAAAGTAAATATCTTCTGGAAGTTCTCACTTTGGGGGTTGCTTAAAAGAGAATTTCACACAGAACCATAGCATAGACCATGAAAGAAAGTCTATTTCTGTCAAAACTTAATTGAGGAAATTTAATTTTCTTTCCTAACTGAATTGCTGTTGATAATCTAAAGTAATTCTGTCTGGTCTGTCTAATTTAGCAATGAAAAACCTGGATCTTGAAGCTGTGTGCAAGAATGTAGCAGATTTTTAAAAACAGCTTTTCTGAATAGAATGATGGTAACTTATGGCAGCGTAATGAAAGATCTTTTTTTTTGGTCATCATTTTGATGTAAAACATTGAAGTTCTTATACCTCAATCCACTGACACTCTCTTTTTAAGAGAAAGAAATGCGTTTTTGCAAATGGTACATCGACAGACCTTGGGAAAATTGAGTTTGGAGAAAAAAATTGAATTCATTTTGTTTCTCTAAGCACTTTCCCATGTTTCAGATTTTGTACTGATAGATTGATGATATGATTTGCTTTAAAACCAGGTGGCCTCTTAGTTTCCATCTGTTGTGTCTATTGCTCTGTCTCTAGTGAGAAGCATTGCATAGCTGTGCAGGCATCTGCACCCTTGAGAGAAAGCTCTTTGCGCTATCAGAAACGCTCGGGGAGGGAGAATCCAGTTCTCCAGTATCTTAAATGTGAGACGCATCAGCAACCTGAGACCTTGGAAGGATCATGTTTACACTCACCCAAACTGAATGCACTGAATTTATATTAGCTTTGTGCAAACAACTTTATAACAAACCCAAAACCTAGTGCCATTTCCAGAAGAAGCACTTCAGACCTTACAAAACCACCTGAATATCCTGCCGGCGTTCGCTGCAGTTTCTTGTCCCTCTGGATGCCAGAGGCGGCACTGCTTTAGCAGGAACGTTGTCCTAAAAGTAGGAGTTCGGAAGGGTAAACACCACCATTTGAGCAAAGAACTGCCACGATTTTTCAGGTTCTGCAAAACAGAGACCTACTTTGGAGCTTAAGCCACGTGAGCGGGGTCTGCTGGCAAAGGTGACTTGTTTGAACCGCAGGGTCGGGCGGCAGGTTCCTGCAGCCCTGGGCTGGGCGATGCCGATGCCGCCAGCGCAGCCAGAGGGGACGCGGCAGCCAGCGGCACTCCTGGCCACTGCAGCCACTTCGCGGCCACTGCCACCTGGGTGAAGGTAAGGCGCGGAATGCAGAGGGGGCCTGGCCCCGCTGCTCCCAGGGAATGCAGCGACACGCGCTCGCTGCTGTCGGGAAGGGCGGCACGGTGCCCGACTGTCTTCTCAAGACAGCTGACGGCAGCAGCAGGACACCTGGAGGGATCTGGGAACGCGGAGAGGCCGAGGCACAGGGCAAACGGGATGAAACTGCCTGTCACGTCCCACAGAACACGCGGTTTCGCTCCGGGTGCCAGGTGTTAGTCCCAGTGAACTCCCTCCCTCGTACCCGCCTCTCCCGTCCCGGCTGCGGTGGCAGCTGCAATCGGCTCCACGCTAACTGCTTCCAGCAATTATTCCACTAGTCTTCTTTAGAGGATGGCTTTTATTTATTTATTTTTTAAAAGTATTATTTTTAACTGGCAAAGGGCTGAGTGGAAGTGGAGTTGCGCTGGCAAGAGGCGCTTTTGCTGGCGCAGCCCGTCCCGTGCGCTGCGCTGCTCCCAGTCCCGCTGGCGTTGGCGCTTCTGCTGGGGCAGCACCAGGGCCTTCCCGGCCGGAGCAGCCAACAACCTTCTCGTGGCGCTGGGCCTTGGAGTGCGGGAGCGGGCAGATACGATCCGCGGCCGGCCTGCGCTCTCTGCCCTCGTTAGACAGCTCCACGGGAGTTGCTAGTTTCGGTTTTATTTATTGGGAAGTTCAACTTTCAGGTTCGCGTTCGCTTGGAAAAACTGTTGAACTTCAAGTTCCAACTCGCCGGCGCCCGCGCAGCCCCGACGCCCGGCTGCGGC
>VZSF01010885.1:726619-822039 GCA_013398295.1 Chionis minor
GGAGCAGCGGAGCCGGGAGGTGCGGCCGCAGCGCGGGTGGGAGAGCGCGTGTCGGAGCCGAGCTGTGTCTCCCGCCACGCGCTGCTCCCGCCGGGGCGCGATTCCTGCGGGGCGGGATGGTGGTGGCTCTCTCGGCCCCGTCTGTCCGTCTGTCCGTCCGCACGCCCGCGGTGGTGGCCGATCGCCCGGGCCGGTGTTGCGGGGTGGGTAGTTGATAGGAAATAGTGCAGCAATCGCAAGTCCAGTGATGCAAGTTCCTGACGCGTTATGACCGTCCTGCTGTCGTTCCTGCGTCTCCGTTAAAAGTTCATTTTTGTGAATCACTGCAAGCAACCGTTTGACTTCTGCGGCATTTCTACAGTTTTTACATTTTGAGACATCTCCTGATATTGAGTCAAACTCTTTCCACTGGTAGGTTTTTTTCCTGTTGACAGTCTTTGTGACAGTCATGTTCTTTTCAGCAACAACCAAAAAAAAAAAAAAAGGGAACTTGTTTTAGGTAAGAGTGTGGCTGCCCTTGTTTCCTATGGCTCTGTGCCTCGGAGCCCTAAAAAACTGGGGGCCCGGAGGAACTTTTACTATGGTGGAAAAAGAGCATCTTCTGTGGGAAGTGCGATTTCTAGACGGAGTGTGAACGAGTGCTGTCGCCCCAAAGGAACTGTCAGAACAGAGTCAACCTTTTGGTTTCTTAACACCTGCAATGTCTGAGACACTTCTGCTTGTTTTGGTTTCCCTCCTTCCTCTGGAATTCTGTTGCTTGACAAATAGATGTTTTGCGAGAGAGGACGGGTGCATAATTTGAATGCAAGTTTTAATGTACCTTTTCAAATTCTTCAGTATTCATTTTGTTGGAAGAAAAGCAGATGAAGATGAATAACTTGGACTCAAAACCCACACTGGGAAACAGATACACTTTTTTTTGGTAGTACTTGCCTCCTGTGTTCCTACCTGAAAAGGTTTATGACAATATATAATACTTATGTGTATGTTGATAATACTGAGCCTATGCTGGCTTTTCTCATTTCTCATAATAATCGAAGCTGTACTGGGGAAACACCTGTTGGTCTGAAGGCCTCTTGCAGTGGCTTTAATGAGTTTTTTTGTGTACTGAATGATCTGTTAATGATTGTTTTTAAAAGGAGTCCTTTTTTGCGGGGGGTGTGTGTGGGGGGGTGTGTGTGTGTGATAATACCCGTGTGGGTTTTTCTTCTGCTCTACCTCTTCTTTCTTAGCTGTAAAATGGGGGTAGTTACCAACAGGTCCACCTCCTGCGCACCTTCAGGACACGCTTTCTAAATGTGAATTAGTAGATGTACTTTAACATCTTTTCCTACTTTATGTGGTGCCAAATATATTTAACCTCAAGGCTATGAAAAATGTATACACAACAAGCAACATGGCAGTACAGACTAGACCCTGGGAAGTGGGGCAGGTGGTAGAAATCAAATGTATTCATTCGGAATTTAAAGGAAGAAAATTGACCGCATGTTGCTGGAGGGGCAGAGGAAGTACTAGAGGAAGATTTCAAGAATGAAATTATGAAAGTGGGCACCAGTGTGACCTCTGGGGCTCGGCTTTTGCTCCATCCTGGATGAAAGCCTAGGTGGGATACAGTCCTTACAGAAAATGAGTTTAATAGCCCAACATATGTTTTAGTTCTTGTCATTCTAATTTGCTTTTCTTAGCTGTTCTCGTTATAGAAGAGGAGAGATGGAGATCTCCAGCAAATGAGAAAAATAAGTACATGGAACCTCATTTTAGAAGTTGGGCTCATCTTTACCATTGAATGAAAATGTTTTTAATGGCACTTTCCTCAGTATTATTACAATTCAAAGCTCAGGTAGATGGACAGTGGCCATGACAGATGCTCTGTATGGTTTGAGCACAGAGTTATGATTAAGGAAGTCATGGATAGCCACTCGACCTGTGACACGCTCCTGCATTTGTCTTGTAAACTGACTTAACCAGTCTGTTTCACCTTTATGGGAATGATGGTGACTAACTCAGTGTACACCTCTCCAGGTGCTTGACCGGGCTACTTGTAGGAAATTATGTGATGTATGTCTTTGTATCCAGAGTAAATGCAAGAAAAATGTTCTTGCAGTATTAAAAGCAAACACAAAATATTCATGCAGTTGAAATACAGTTAACGATTGCCTTGACAGCATAGCACTCATTGCTGAAGACCCTGAAAATGTGGCTTTTGCCAAGAAAGCGGTGACCCACTCTGCTCCTGGTTACAGGACAGGCACGGCAGCAGAGGCGGCTCACATGTGGCCCTGCCACGCTCTGTGGATTGGACAAAATGGCCTTTCCCAGTATAAAAGCATGTGGAAGTTAAAGGGTGTCTAGAATGTACAGAATTAACAATTTGTCCTGTTAAAGGCAGAGGCCTTGAAAGTAATTTCTTCTGTTACTAAGTGCTATTAATGCTGCGTTTATTATACTCGCCCTTCCCTTTGTAAAGCTTTTAGTGCAAGCGCCTGCAAGTGTTCAGCAAGTTCCTTGTGCTTTTTCATCGGTAGATCTCTGTGTGCCCCAGAAGATAAGTGCAGTTTATCTGAAAGCTGAGGATAACAGAGTCAGGGCGGTTGGGTATGTCTCAGCGTCACGCAGAGTCCCTAGATGGCCAAGCTGCCGTCAAACCGCTTGGTGCCGCCGAACCGGCTGGTTTCCCCAGTGCCAGGGCTGGCGTTCTGAATATGGGTGAGTTGGCTCAGCTGAGCAAATTGGTGTAAAACTAACGAACCAAAAAAGGAGGAGGGAAAAAAAACCAAATTTGATTAAATAAGAGTTGAACCACTTAACTCTTTGTGGCTGCTGAAGGGGCAATTTGTGTTTTCCCTGGCTGTCTCCTTGCCTTTTCCCAGGCGGAAATTGGCCCACTGGGGGATCAGAGGACTGCTGCAACGGAGGGACGAGGATGTGCACCGGGAAAGCAGGCTGGACCCTCTGGCCTGATGCTTTTAAAGGGAGCAGTAGTATGTCGGCTGCAGATGTGATGTAGTAGATCTTCACTTCTGAATGCCGTGTTTCACTGTAGAACTGTGTCTCTATAGTTAAAAGGAGGAAAAAAATAGCATCTGGGAGATAGAAGAAGAGTGTGTTCAAAGTGAGAGGTAACATTGGCCAACATAGTGTTTTTCTTTTTGAAGAAAGAAAACAGAAGCCAAAAAAATAGCATGCAAAATCTAGGTTTAAAACTGACTTTAAAATCATAGCGGTTTTTCACAGCGGCTTGAAATTGTTGCAGTGTGTCTAAATTACATAGAAAATTAATCTGTATAAAATACTTGTTTAATAATTTCTTACAGGTTTGAGGGTGTGTGTGTGAAGCCGTATGCATTTGTTGTTTAAAGCCGGTTGGAAGCTGCCGTCTTTAGTTGGCCGAAATGTAGAACCAAGGTTCTATCTAAGTATATGGCAAAGTGGGCAGTTCTGGAGCTTGTTAGTAAATTTTGTTTAAAAACAAAACCACAGAGAGTTATTTTTAATACTGGTTTTTATGCAGAAGTCTGTAAAGCTGTCAAATCTTTTTATGGGTAGGTAGGCCTTTTTCTGTCTTGGCTTATCTTTTGTATGCACGTTGGCTTGGATCAGGGTTACTTCAAGTTCTAACCTGTGCTAAGTATTAAAACATCTGGACTCGCTGTAAGCGCCATTGCTGTACGTCTGTGAGAAGTCTCTTGGATTGTTTCTTAACATTTTAAAATATTTCAGAAGAAATATTTTTTTTCATTATTATTCAGTTAAAATAGTATATTTAGCTTCCATTGCGTGGTGATATGATACAGCTTATTTCATGGCACGAAGCAGTAAATTGCAAATAATTTTACGGTGTCAGTACAATTAAAGAAATCAGATTTCTAAAGTGTTTACTCCAGCTTGGTGCTACTTTAAGTGTCTGCTATCATAGATTCCAGGCAGTGAACAGCTGTCTGTCGCAGATGGGAGAGGGGGGGCGAAAACTTCCCGTTAGCTTCTTACTTCTAAAAAGGTTTCCATATAAAACCAATAGTAATGTAATACAACCTTTTAGTCAAATTTGAGTTTCCTGTTACACGTTTAAGTGAACCGACAGCAGACTGTATCTATTTGAAACCAAATGGTGTAAGTGAATGAGACTCTAGGAATTTCGTGCTCCAAAGCATTCTTGAAACCTCTCAAATGCTTGTTTAGCAGCCAGAATGCATTATTTATTACATCTCAATTAAAAAAAAAAAACCAAACCAAAACAACCCCACAAAAAACCAAACCAGACTTGCAGGTAGTTCTTGAATTGCTTCTTTGGACTCTGCTGTGTTTCAGTAAGGTAAGGTGGTATTGTCTGTCCCCTTCTTGTGCCGTGTTTTACATAACAAAATCATGTAGATAGAAACTGTCAAGGAAGCATGTAGGAAATCCATAATTTTAGTGGAGTCCAAGTGCAGTGAATTCTGAAAAAGAGCAGGTGTGAGAGGCATAAGTTTTGTTGGAGTTGAGTCTTTTCTGTTAAGATCTCAAGATGGCAGAAATGGAGTTTGTGCACAGAACTACATGAGTGTAGTTTTAGATTGTAAACTGGATATGCTGTTTTATTGTTCTATGAGCTAGTACATCACAGCAATTATAAAACTTATTAAAATAGTTACGACATGTCTGATCACAAAATGCAGAAGATGGTAAGATGGTTCTTTTTAAATTAAAAAGTTGCTGCTGCTGGCATAAAGCTTTTTCCCTTATGGTTGTTTCCTCACTATCTCTGGTTTTTTTTCTTTTTTTTTTTTTTTTTCCCCTGGGCTGTTAACAGGTATATTACAATTCCTGGCTACTTCTTAAAGGTTCTGTGTTTACTTGCTTTGAGTAGTTCAGGTATCCAGTTCTGGTCTCCAAACTTTGTATGTGCTTCATGTGATGAATCCAAATAGGTGCCGAGCCATCCCCTGCCTTTGGACAGACCTCGGGCGCCAACCCTGACTCATCAATGCATGTGCTGTTTAGGAAGGCCGTTTATTTTGACGTTTTATGAAAGTGTTAACTGGTTTTGGTCATGATTTCAAGCAGTTCTGTTGTGATCCCTCTGTGGGGAGCTGGCAGGTGCAATGCTCTGTGCGTGTTGTTCCCCATGTCTTTAAAATGCGGCTGCACCTCTGGACTAACTTATCTCAATATAACGTGTAATATGTGCGGTGGGGTTTTTTAATTCTGTGGATGGGTTGTTTGCGTAACATCAGTTGTCAATTGTGTTGAAATATTGTTTTTCCAAGCGTGGAGATTCTGCTGAGCCTGTTCCAGAAAGCCCCTTTGGAAAGGAGCCTTCTGGTTCAGGGGAAGAGGTGGCTCCTGGTCTTGTGCCGCCGGTGGCAGGATGGCGTGTGGGAGTGCTCCCTGGCACGTCTCCGGCAACGCGAGTTTGGTGAGCTTAAACCTCCTGACTGAGGAATCGAGGGTAATAAACCCAAGTGTGGCAATGCTGGAGAACAGCGATTCGCCTTGGAGGAGGGGAGCGATAATGTCTTGCGCTGCCACAGCTATTTACAAAATGAATGGCTGTCATCAGCCCGGCTGGTGCGTCCCCAGATAGGCATTTCAGCATTGCCAGGAGACAGCTGAGGGAGGGACCTTCCTGAGGAGGTCTCAGTGTCTTGTTTCATCGCAGCATCCCACCTTTCGGGCCCGAAACATCCTTCGGTATTTGATCTGGGTGGGATTCCCCAGGAGTGGTTATGCTGTCCCTTTGGGGGACGCTTTCGCCATCCTGCTCCTCCGTGTGCTATATCCAAGTGAATCATCGTCGCCTCACCTAGTGTGCTGGTATTTCAGGGGTCAAAAACCGAACCGATAAGGGCTGTGACCCCGGGCCCGGCCCAGCCCGCTGACGGAGCAGGTGTTGCTCCACGCCCTGGGGAGGATTTGCAAGTCTTTCATTTTGTAGAGCTCAGTGACAGATACTGTTCTCCAGTTACTTTTGTCATTTGGTCTTTGAGAAGCCCAATTGCTACGAGACGGGAAGTATCCACCAGCCTGTTGAAAACTCATGGCGTGCATGAAGCGGAGCTTTAAGTCCATGCTGACAGGGAGAACGGGTGCTGGATGGTTGGGATTGCTCCCTGCGAGAGCTGGTGCGCTGGGTGGTAGCACAGCTCGAGCTGTTCTGCCCCTACTTGCTGTTTGGTGGTGCTCGCTTTGGAGGCAGCCGCTGTCTCCTGCCTCACGTGGTGCAGGATAATATAAGTCCCAATTTTTCTTCTTCCATAGAATCCTAGAATGGTCAGAGTTGGAAGGGACCTTAAAGACCATCCAGTGCCACCCCCTGCCCTGGGCAGGGACACCTCCCACTAGACCAGGTTGCTCCAAGCCCCGTCCAACCTGGCCTTGAACCTGCAGGGATGGGGCAGCCGCTGCTTCTCTGTCCTTAGTGCCAACTGTCGTCTTTTACTTGGGGGAGTAACTTTTTTTTAACCTAATAACTTTTAAACTGTGGAGTTGGAGATCAAAATCTGCGGATGGTGCAATAATTGGGGAATGTTGACCTACAGGATGGATTGCAACTTCACAGTACACTCAATGTGATTCCTTTCAGGAATTTCAGTTTAAGTCTCTGTCCTGTTCTTAACCTTGCGGACACTTTCCTGCCGTCCTGAAAAGGAGTGGGTTTGCTCCTTGCTGGAACATCTTTTTCTTGCGTGGGAACTCTCTGAATGCCAGGCCTGTCTTGGAGAGTTTGTGGTGGGTTCTGGTTCCCGGAGCATACATATGTCATTACAGTGAGGAGATGGGGAGAAAAGCTGTAGGTATTTTAAGGTTCCTTTCCTCCAGAAGTAGGGACTCGGGGTGGGATAGATACCAACAAATACGGACGCAAAAATTCCCTCCTTTTTCGCTCATGGAAGTACTGCTTTCCTTCTTTTGTGCTGGCAGTGTTTCATTAGCTCTTCTGTCAGAGTTGTGCAAAACCCAAGTCGCAAAAATGTTAAACTTGAACAAAAAAGCCCTAAACAACCTTGAAAAGGGTTTTAAAAATATATGAATGTATTCCAAAGACGCAAGTAAGTCATAACTGTGTGTGTCTGTACGCTACCCTTTAATCAGTTGGGAAATCTAAGTGGTGACTTTCAGCTGTCACTATATTAAGAACCAGCGCTGCCTTTTGTGGCAGTCTGTATATACTGAACTCAGTACTATGTAGTAAATATTCTTGCTGTGTTTTCATAATCATTCTACTTAGAGTAAGTGCTTCTTGGGTGGGTATTACAAATCTGTTAATCTTTATGGTATTTATAGGGTAATTTTTAACTCTCTTGAGCTCCTTACTTCCTTGCAGGTCAATTACTCAATTTATAACATTATGTCAGTTCTAAGAATTTTACCATCCAAGGGTAAACAGTGGTGGGTACAGTTCTTCACCTGTGTTTGCTCTTAGTTCTTTGTATATTAAGGTATGCAATAACTTACTCTGTGACTTATTTATTGGGATTTCTTTTAGTCTCCCTGGTTTGTACTTTAAAGCGACTGTGATGATTTATTTTAGCTTTTGTGCTTCATCACTAATGCAGGAAGAAGGAAAACTTGCAGCAGTTCTCTCTGAAGAAAAGACCGTTAATCAAGTTGCAGGTACTTAAGTCAAAAGGGCTGCAAATAGTATTTAAAAATGTTTGATTGTCTATTGATGAAACTGATTAGTGTAAGTCAAACATTTTGCTGTATTGTGAGCACCCAGCTCGCTCCCCAGAGGGGAGGGTTTGGCTCCAGCAGGGAGGGATGGATCGCTTGCGGGTGTCTTCTTAGACACTTCTTCTTAGGTGTCCATGTTAAAGGCTTCTCGGGCTCTCTGTGGTTTCAGTTGGCCTATGGAAAGAGAGAATAAAGTCATCTCCTGGCGCTGGAGTTTTTCTTGGAATTGCCTTTCCCCTTGCTCCTTTTGCTACCGTCTGTGTTCCCACAGCGGTGTGACCTGTTGGTGGTGATCCTTGTGTAGCGAAGGGGCTCTTTCCATAGCCCTTTACCCGCTGGGAATAAGTTTGGAGCTGTGGGCTGGGAGAGAGGTATGTGTAGTCAAGAAAATTGCTGGTGACTTGGAAGCCCTGGGTTTGGGGAGCACCCAGCACTGCTTATGTGGCCACTAGTTCTTAGAATTCAGAGTGGTAGGAAGTTTGCTGCAGACTGAGGTAGATAAGGGCAGAGATGCTAAATAGCCTAGTGCGGAAGTCTCGTCCTTTTGTTACCTGTGAATGCTGGTGTGCAATCTCCTGGCTTTTCTTCCCTTAGGCTTTTCTGTTGTATATATTCAAGATGAAGCTTCTGCTGCAAAAACAGGTTTCCACATCTGTGAGGGCTTTTTGAGTAAGTCCCCAAAGGAGCCCGTGTTCTAGTCGCACTTTTCTTTCTTCCCAGGGGTAAGGATGATTCACTCTCATGGCCAAACAAACCTGATAGCATTTTTGGTATAACGTATGGTAGATTGTCGCTCTCAGTGAAGTGCACATTGTTTTCAAAGATTCAGCCAGGCTTTTCTCGGAGCTGATTCTTTTGTAAGCACATCACACTGTGGTGTTGCCGGTTTTTGTTGTTGTTTTTCCCCCCGATAAAACCCTTCAATATTCTGTTTAGTTATGGATTAGAAAAATGTCAAAGGGGTAACAAAGGAAAGAAGAACTTTATTTTCAGAATAGGAAGGCTGCATGTTTACTGCCTCAGTGTTGTTCATTCCGTCAATAGCAAGGCAGTGAAAAGCAGTATTTCAGCACTGCTCGGACCATCCTCTCCGAGTCACCGTATTCACATCGGGGCGCTACATCTTGGAGTACATTTTCCTAAAGGCAGCTGTGTGTGGAAGCTTTGTCTTCTCTCCCGCACAGCGTGGCCATGGCACAAGTGTCCGAGGTGCCCTCCTGCCTTCTGTCAGCCTTGTTTCAGAGCTCCTGGGCTGGTGGGTGAAGCTGGCAGTGTCTTTCCACAGGCTGGTGGAGAAGTTGGTCAGCTAGAAAAGCTTAAGTGAAAGTGGTTGGCAGGAGATGGGTGGTGTGTGTGGCTTTTAAACAACCTGTTTGCGTGTGGTGGTCCAAAGGAAGTAAAGTTTGAAATGAATCATTCATCGCGAGTCTTATCAGACTTTGAAGTCATGTGTTATCTTTCCTATTGTTCATCCGAAACTGGGGACAGCTGAGTGCCAGCTTTCTCATTTTTTTGGTGACATAGATGGCACTAATGAGTTTGATAAAAGCAGCCAGGTGATGTGGGGAATACAGTTTCCCTTTGGAGACTGTCTCTAATTTGTTATACAGGACCATATTTAAATTTATATCTAGTCCTACGTCACCAGGCAGCAGTAATAGCCAGGGTAGCTTTTGTTCAGGCATCCACTATGTGGCATTAATTAATTCCCCTCTGGACTCAGTTGCTGTTGTCCGTGGTCTTTCCTTCATGCTGTTATCGTAGCATGAAATACTGGTGCTTGCAAGTCCGTGGCTGTCCATTTAGCTGAGAGCTCATGGTGGTTATGCCTCACGCTTTACTGGCGTGCTTCTGGCTTGGCTTAGGCTGGAAACTCTTCAGAGGGTGAGTCACACGCGGTGGAGCTGGGGGCGCTGCCTGCTGTGCCGAAACAACTCTCCCCGCCACCTCCCACCTTTTATTAAAGGTTGGGTTTGACCTCTAAAACTGGCTGGTGTCGTCCTGCCTCTGCCTCCGGAGTTTCACACTTAAAATTCCCTGCTCTGTTGCCTTGGTTTGATCTGAAACAGTGCACGTCTGTCAACCAACTGGTAGATATTGCAATTTAATTAACAAATATTTTTTGTTTATTTAAATATCTTATTTTTCTTCCTCCCGTTCCCCTTTTCCACACATTTACTCTTTTAAAAGAAGTTGTTACGCAGCTCTTGGTTGTAGTGTGGGAGCCCTGTCTGCTCGCAGGAATGTGCGCTACCGACAGGGCTTTGTTGTTTTTATAGAAGCCTTGCCCACACGCTCCTCTTGCCTTCCAAATACCTATAAATCCCTGCAGGATCCTGCTGACATCACTGTGGTGATCCGCGGTCAGAGCAAAGTAGAGTATGGGGCCAGGACAGACGTGTTTTGTCCCCATCTTTGACTCCAGTCGAGTCTGGACACTTAATACAGCAATTCGTGTTATTTTCCAAATAAATTGTTACATCACTATTCATTTGTATTTTTGTACTAGCTCTTTAAACTCATTTATTTTACATTAATGTGATCTCTTTAATTTTTATTTTTCTTTTAAAAGGCTTTAAAGAGCCTTCTGTTTTTCTGCTTTTGCACTTGCTTTGCCGTGTTTCTTGCTACTTCACTGGTTGGGCATAGCTGCACGTGGGTTTTGCTGGACCTGAAAAATTATTTCTATTGATGAGTAGTAGTGTGTTATTCACAGGTATTAATAAGGTGTCAACATAATTTGCGTGGGTATTACTAAACCATATTGTAGCTTATTTTGGAATACTGTAAATATTTGTGTTTCTTTTCTGAAAGAAACCTACATGTTTGTGCAAGTGTCTGGTGGTAAACAATTCTATTTGAACGCTGATGAGCTGGTCTGTGGTAGATAGTTTCAGCTGTGTTCTGCATAATTGCTCTTGAAAACTGGTAATTTGAGATGGTTGTAAAATTACATTTTACTTAGCTCATGGATTGCTGAAAGGTAAATTGTATTTATTCTGTGCCTCAGCTGGACTTTTTTGTTGCTTTTAATTACGTTAGCACTTTAACAGTAGGTGCTTCTCATCAGGGCTGTGGCTGATGGGGAGGTACCTGGTGGTGAATAGAATAGATGCTGCATTTTGGAAACATACTGAAAAGGCCTTTGCAAACATCTACTGACTGGGTCTTTGGTTTCATGCTCTCTGACACGAGTGCTTTTTGTATTATTATCTCAAGGACTGTGTAGTATCTGCAAAACAACTGTGTGATGGACCTTGGTTTTAGGGGAAGGCAGGACCAGGGCAGGGCAAGTCTGCTCCTCTCTGTCCGTTTCTTGTGCCTGGACCGGGAGAAGCTGCTCCGTCTGGGATCAAGCGGTGGCGGTACAGCTGGGAGCGTCTGAAAGGCGCCTGGCACCGCAGAGGTTTCACAGACAGGGAACTGGAAGTGAAACTGTGGAGCTGTTGTCTTGCTAAGCAAAGTGTAATTTTTCTAGCTCCCTCAAATAGATGAATTTCTGTTGTAACAGCATAGTATTAATCTGAGATCAATGCAGTGTCTTGGCAGTCAGGGGAGGCTGGGAAAGAAATGCAGGGTGGGCAGGATAGGAGATTATTTTTTTCATGGGTAAGCTTATCATTTTTAATAACCTGACGCTACTGAGTTTATGCTTCAACATTGAAGCTTATTAGAATAATCGAAAATTGTTACATACAGGGCAGAATATAGTGTGAAATGTGATTTGTCGCTTACACAGAGCTTGTACGTTTAGTTATAATTTTCTTGAAAGGTTAATTCCCAGTTTCTCTTCAGAACATTCTGTGCAGGCCTTTCTGTAGGGAGAAAAAAAAAAAATTGGACCCAATTTAAATAGACAAGTCTTGTGAATCCTGAAAGAATTTGGGCATTTAGCCCAGGAAAGGGAGAGTTCTCTGCAAGAACTTCATTAACCCTGTCTGTCATCAAAATAAGTAATAAAAGTAACTACGCAGACTTTATAAAGAACAGATCTTTTTTTGTTTTAACCCATAGCCTTGATCTGCAAGGCACTCACTGGTGCATGAATCTTGTTCTTTAAGGAAACTGTGCCCATGCGGGAGAAAAGATGGAGATGCGTTGTGCAGAGTGACAGAGAAGTGTGGGTATGAACTAAAGAGCTGCGTTGATTTTTGGAAAACTGGTGCCATTAGTTGCAGATTCTCAGGGACGTGTAGAGAAACTGACTACTGTATTTAGTATAGGTAAGACACTTTATAGCAATATTGCTAATACAGTCTTATTTAGCATATTTTGAGGCAGAAAAAACACAAACATATTTCTAATGTAGCTATTTCTGTACGTAGAGAAATGTTAAATCTTTTTACAGGGGCAAGAGTTCCTGCTTCCGTTTGGCTGTTGCTTGCAAGATCCAGATGCTGGGAAAGCTCTTCCCGCAATGCTAGCATCTGGCTGCTTGGAAGTTCTGCATAGGGTTTTATGAGGTGGCTTTGAAGTTGCCTTTGGATTTGAGTCATATGAATCTTTAGATTGGCTGGGCTGCAGAATTCTAGGCATCATTTCCTCTCACTTCTGATGCTGAGAAATGTAAATACTTCAAGCTGCTGTTCTGATTTTTTGAAGTTGGGCGAATGCCTATCTGTATCTTCCTCCGCTCCTTTTCCCGGCGTTTGAGACAGGTATGTTGGCTGTTAGAGGCTGAAGTTAATGGCTCTAGCGGTAAATTGCATGGAAAGGGTGGTTACAGCAGGGTTCATGGATTTTGAGCTCATCTGACGTGGGCTTCCTCTTTCACTTTGGCCTGCCTGAGCTTTCCTTAAACATCTGAGAAATTACAACAATATTTCAGAAGTATCTTCGTGAGCTTTGCTTAATATTTGTCAAGTGCTTGCAAGTGTGCTAATTAAAAGGTATTTATCGGTGCTAAGTGGTGGTGTTTCTAATAACATATGTAGATGCATATTTATAGAAAACTTTGTTAGGATTTAAGGTCATATGTTTTTTAAGCTATCTGAGAACAGACCAGGCTGAACAGTTCCCACATTTGGGTTTTGGGGCTGTAGCAGCAGAACTTATTTAAATGTTTTTTGTACTTTGGATGTTACTTCTGCTTTTGTCTTTCTGGCTTAAGACAATCTGTTTGCTTTTGCTCTCGTTTGAGATGGCTGAAGGTGTCTTGACAGGAACAAGCTGTGGAAGTAGTTTGGGTTCTTAGTTGTGTGTGGTAGAAACTTATTTTAGGGATTGGCCTAAATTGAATGTTTTCACCATAGGTTGGGAAAAATCAGTCTTCCCTACTACTTGATTTTTGGCTTTTCTTTTTTACAAGGGCTCTTCAGATGTAGAATCGCGAGTGGAAGCTGTTTGTATTTCACATGTAGATTGTCAGCTCGCTGGCAGTACCCACGTTCGCTTACTTCTGTGCAAGCAGCTGGTTGTTGCCTTCACGCGGGAGGGCGACCGTGCAGCCAGCCCCGTAATGAAGTTGACGTTACTGGTGCAGACACTGCGCGTTTCATAGCTGTATGCGATGTTACTTATTTCAGTTATGATTTAATGATGTGAAAATGTCTGGCAGTTTCTGTGAACGTATATGTTATGAATATATTTCCAACCTATATTTAATCTTTCCTTCATCAGAAATGAATGAATTCTGAGAAGGATACAGAAGTGTTCTTAAATAATTTGACTTCAGGCTTGAAAGCTTTATTGCATTATAAATTAAAAGGTGAGCATGTTGTTGCATGCTTAGTAAGCAATACAGTAGAATTCCAGGTAGATTTAGTATGTGTTTATTTTTAACACGTGTTTCATTAGCACTAGTAGTGGCCTGAGAGGTCTCTCTCTAATGTTTCAAAGGTTGTGAAAAGGAATATAGTGAATACTTTTGGAAGGCGCAAAACTGCAACAAGAAAGAATATAAGTTATGTTGGCTTCTTACTTAATCTGAAACATACATAAGTGAAAACTAGATGGGGAAAAATGCAACCTGCTGTTGCTGTACTGTGTTTACAGGGTTGTCTCTCTTCACAGGAACTATTGTCACTTCGAGTGCTGCAGACTGCTGTCCATCCTTAATTTTGGATGTGAATATATAGTTGATATTTATCTACATCTTACACAAACATTTTACATAAATATTTACATGTGGTGCTGTGCTAGGAAATTCTGTGCAGTGAAATAAGAGGTAGGAATAGTGCAGTTAGGCTGAGGAAGAGGAACATTTACCTTATCACATTGATTACTTCGTCATAACTGTAAATTGCCGAGTGCTCTCGGCACTGATCCTAGGACTGATTCATAGGAGCTGTGTGAAACCATCCCTTGTCACGGATGGATTGAGCTACGTAGCATCTGGAAGTGTATTCAGAAGACTTTTACAAACAACTGTGTCTTGATTTGAGACCAAGTTCTGGGGAGCTGATACTACAACAGAGGGGAAGAAAAACCCCCACAACAAAACCCTAGAAAACCCAAACCACCCAACCCTTAACTCAAGTTAGACCTTGTTAAACCAAAATCAGACATAAGCTAAGTACCTTTGTGGTTGGTGGTGAGAACTGATGAAAGTAATGGGCATACGAAACGTTCTCTCAAAAGTATTGTATAAACTCAAGTAGGATATTCAGATGTAGTAATACAGTCGGGGAGAGGAGAATACTGTGTCAGACCTTGCTATTTTCAAGTCATTTTACTAGATTTGTCCCCAGACTGGAGTACAGAGTATTTGAGATGATAATCTTGCTTGCTTAACATGGGAATATGGACCTGAGATGGATGTAGAGAGTGATGTGATTTGAAAGAGAGGGGGACATTTGACACAGATACTTAATTATTAGCAGGAAGCATTTGTTTTATTGACATCTACAGCGAGATGGCTCCGAATAGCTTTAAATAGTTGACTTAATGTCATTTTGCTTCTAGGTATGGAACAGTGAATTACAGCTTCTGTCACAGCATTTGTTTAATGAATATCAGTTGTTGACATACTATGAAAAAGCTCTAGGGCTTTTCAGCCATTTTACTGAAACATTCTCAGTTAGTGGATTTTGGGTGTTTGAGAAGCCAGCGCTCCCTTACCGGCTGTTGAAAATCTAGTTTGTGCAAAGTCTCACCAAAAGGTCTGCACAAAGTCTTAACACAAACCCATCGGCACCTGCTTTCAGGGTAATTCCAACACCACCATTCTGCTTAGCGGCCAATTTGTTACAAACATCCTCATCCTTTTTAGGGGTTTAGAAATTGCAGGTACAGTTTTCGCTGAGGGCTGTGGCTTGGTTTCTGCGCTTTGATGGGGCAGCAGTTACTTGTAAAATGTTGTATGTATAAATACATAAATAATTTTTTTTATTTTCATATTGTAAGGTCAATTCCATAGTTTGGATATTTGTAACTTCTACTAATACGAGTTATTTAAGGTGGGATGAGGATATGCTTCTGAGAGTTTTCAAAAATACCCATCTGCTAAATGAAATTCAAATAAAGGTTGAGTTAAAAACACAGCTGGGGTCCTTAGTACCTAAAAACACTGATAAAGGAAAGTTTACTTTGAAACACAACTATTGTCTTTTACTGCGCTTGGTGGCTGATGCTTTTATTACTTTTAGTTCTGGATCCAGAGTCCACCCTTCAAAGCTTCCCTGATATCAAAGGCTGGGAAAGTTGATTTCTGCCAGTTTTCATTTGTCCTTTAGAGTTTATGTCAATGAGGATGAGAAAAAGTTACATTAGCTGATATATTAGCACTTGGTTCGTGGATGGCATTACTGAATCTGACAAAGCTGTGTAACCAAGTGATCTTAATATGTTGTTTTTAAGAGTCTGTTTGTGCTTACATGTATTCTATGCTTTCTGGGGCTTCGCAGGTGTCCGTAACTTGTTCTGGGTTACACTTGCCTGTGTATGTCTGTAGATACAGTTTCATCTTAATGCTAAGCCTAAAATTTGGAACCTGCTGCACTCTCTTTGCCAGTTCTTGCTTGGATTCCCTGGTTGCGCGTGGAGCCGTGGGTGGGACAGCGTGCCCGGCCCTTCCCCGCCAGGGCTGGGGCTCTCGGAGGCTGCGCTGTGGCCGGGCTCCAGCCAGCCCTGCCGGCTCCGGCCACCTCCTCGCTCAGCCGGGTCACTTCGCTCTGCCACTGCCACCTTCTCTCCCGGCGCCTGCATGTCAGTGGCATTCCTCATGGTGTTTCCTTTAAGGTTCCTGTTCTCTTTGTTTGTTTGTTTTCAGTGTTGGCAGGTGTGTATTTCACTCGAACATGAGGGGTTTTTGGATGTTAGGCTGCTATTTGCTTATGGTAATTTCCAGTCATCATAAGGTGACTGTTGAGAGGAATGAGCAGAGAGGAAAAAATTGTCAGGCATTTACAGTAAATACTCTCTGCTTTTGGAAACGCTGTCAGAAGTTTAATTGTTAGGTTCAAGTAAGTTTGTCATGTGCCAGACAGAATCAGTCTGCTGCAATGAACGGGTTACGCACTTCACCAGCAAAAAGGGAGAGTGAGAAACCAAGGGATGCTCAGGATTTCCTGTCACCTTGCACTGCAGAAGGAATGGGGTAGGCTTTTTAACCTAGCCTGTAATTAGGTTTTGCATGGAAGCATATATTACTGCGCTTGCTTTGCCAAAGCTCTTCAGTATGATGGATGAGATTTAAGGGTTGATCTGACTAAATTGCAATGAGAATACTAACGACAAAGATATTTCTGTTGTGAACTATTCCTACCAGACATCATAGCTGTGACAGAAATGGTGTAAGATAATGGACAATAAAAGTCACTCGAAAATAATACTCTCCTAGGACTGGGCTGCTTTCCCCACAGCATGTACCCTGAACCACAGCGATAATGTAATCATAAGCCAAGATCATCATTTAAATATATAGGT
This sequence comes from Chionis minor, assembly GCA_013398295.1. Classification (NCBI taxonomy): domain Eukaryota; kingdom Metazoa; phylum Chordata; class Aves; order Charadriiformes; family Chionidae; genus Chionis; species Chionis minor. Next base: position 743,138 of record VZSF01010885.1, read on the forward strand.
AATCTCATATAGTATCCTGACAGGTTTATTTTATGAGCAAGACAGAGGAACAGTATTATTGGGCAGTAGAGAGGAAGAAGGTGTTACTGATGTGGTTGTGGGTATTTTGTGAAATAGTTTGCATTGCTCCAGCCTTTGGGGAGCTGCGGTGGACGGCGTGCCAATGGCTCGGGGGTGGCAGAGCCCGGGCTCCCATCGGCAGGCGCCCGCTCCGAGTGCTGCAGTGGAGCCAGCAACCTGGGTTGTGCACGCTGCTGGATCTCATCCCCTGTCAGTCTCCATTCCCTGTGTACGCTAAAAGATGGAATTGTGCAGTAGTTTAAGTAATGTACTTGACCGTGTTTAAACAACTCCTGGGTTTCTGGAGCTGTATAAGAGTCGCCTTTTTGTTTGGTTTTACACAGGGCACCCTGACAGAGCTGTTTGCCTCCCCTAGGTCCTTGTGCAGGGAATGGAGACGGGAGTGATACAGTAATGGAGTGGAAAAGCGCGTATATATATCTGCTGTGATATTTGAGGGCATCGGAGCAGGTCAGAGGTACAAAAAGCCCTGTAATGTTTCCAGGAAGGGCACAGCTGCCTCCACTTCACAGCCAGGAACGCGGAGATTCCTTGAGGTGCAGTCATGGCGCTTTTACAGGAGGAAGTGGTGCAAAAGCGGAAAACCTCCTAGTTCATTCTGCAGATTACTTTTAGTGGGATTACTAGGGAAAGCTGGAATTGCCGTGGCCCACTCTGCATTTACGAAGCTGTTCAGCGTGAAGCCTGCAGCATGTGCCATAGTGAGAGCCGCTGTGCGCAGTGCCACCCCTTGCCATGTCCCTGCCCGTTGAAGACGGGTTCAGCGATGCCTGGAGTGCCGGGATGCGCCGGCTCTGCCGGTGTAGGGAGCAGTGGTCGCGCTGAACGCCGGGCACAGGGAAGCAGCTGGTGTGTCTTGCAGGAAGGTGAAGAGTGTTGGTGCAGAAAACGGTCTTAACACTGAGCACTCAAACCGCTGCTTTGCTGTCTGCTTCAGAGGTGTGCGGGTCCTATCGTGTTGATTATTCATCTAGGAGCAAATAATTTGGCCTGTAGTTGAGTTTGAGGCAGCCAGAGACACATGGTGATACCCCATTAGGCTGGTCACAGCTGTTTCACCAAGCCGGTTTAGAGAGGAGCTGCACCCGGGGCAGCAGGGTGTGCGAGACCGAGCACCGAGATGCTGATGAGGTTCTGCTTCTTAACGAGTGCTTCGTAACTAATGATCTTGGCCTTTGCTACCAGGTGCCCTGGGCTGTTCTGCTCCGAGAATCCCACCTGTCAGGAACCTGAGAGGTACCACAGGGGGCGATGGGGGTTTGGCTTTTGTTTTACTTTCAACGGATTCTGGCATCAGGCGGACGCGGTGGGGCACGCGTGGGGACAGTTAGGTACCCAAAGAGGAGTTGCAACCTGGGTTGTGGTGGGGGAGCTGACTGCATGAGAGGGTTTTTATTTTCTTATACTTTCTTAAAAACTCCAGGTGGCCTGTGACTATTGCCACTGTCTGCAGTAGTAACTGTGCTGCAGAGGGTGACGGTAAGTGGCAGGACGCTTGAAGACTGTGATGCCAGTCACTTACGGTACGGTGTGGATGCAGCCTCTTCTTTAGGTGTTCTGGCATAGTTGGCCTTACTTTTTGTGTTTCTCCTTTTTGCATTATTCCCTTACAGAGTGGAGGGCACACGGTGACAGACAAACCTACATGAAGTTGTAGTTTGAGAGAATAAACTGCTCATCCCGTGTGGGCTTTGGCCATATTACTCACTGTGGTGTTATGTTTATTCTGAATTCTTTGAGAGTAACTGAATTGCCTACAAAGCTATTGATGTACAAGCCTGAAGAAAATGACGTGGAAGTTTATGGTACCTCGGGTATTTTCAGTGCATTGTTTTCAAAATTTCTCAACTTATACCTTAAGGTCTGTTGGGAGAAGTGAAGCAGCTCTATGCTGACTTCAGTTGTATTTTCTCAAATATTTATTTATTTTAACTCGGCCTCTGATTTCATTGGAGATCTTTCACTTCCTTCCATTGTTTTCGGAAACTATTTCCCCCAGCGTCTCAGGCAAACAATCCTGCACTACTCAGTTTTATGGGAGCTGTCATTTTTTTGTGTGTGGCTCTGTGCTGTCACGATGCCTTTCTTGTATTAGAAAGTTCAAAGGTTTACCAAGAGAGTGTCTTGTGCTTCATTTACACTATGCAGCTAAGTACCAATAGTTTAGTAATTGGAAATATCAGTGGATTCTGTATTTATGAGAGTTCCCTCTGCTTTTGGTATGATAAATGTACTGTTGTGGTTGATGCAGAGGGAAGTGAGCCCGTGTCTGTTACTGTAAAACAGAAATGGCAGATATACAAGGGAACTGTCTTTGCTAATGTTGAGTGGTCATAAATTCTGGTATTCCAGAGTAACCTGAACTGCTGACACTTTGGCTGTTGTAAGAGTTATTGCATTGATTGGCAGCCAAGTAATTTGGAATTTGTCTGGCTGATTAAAATTGACCCCAAATACTAAACCAATTGTGATATATCCTTAATACAACTTGGCTGGAATAGGATGGAAGTAACGCTGCATCAATAGAGCTTTGGTGAAATATCGCCCCCATCGCTTCGTTTACCAGTGGGCACAAACATGGTTATCTGCTCCGCTAACCCCTTCCTCTCTCCAGGACTGGAACCCAATAGCTGTCATTTGTTTTCTTTTTTAGTGTATAACTCCTAAAGCAGATAATTGCTTTTCTGGAGTAGAGTTAAATGCATCTGTTTCAATTAAAACAGAGTGGAAGTCTGTCTTCAAAAGCTGAAAAAGTATGCAAGAGACTTTATGAACTGTATACAGTCCTTCATTTCATGCATGTGAATTTTTGAGACACGTGCTATTGGGGACTTGGTTGTATGAGGTATACAGTACAAATACTTGAGTATTTGTGGTCATTCCAGAAAGCTGCTAGCTCGTTCTTGTAATGCCTTTCATGGATGATGATCCTGTTCTTTTGTCCACTTTCTGGAAAGATACGTGATGCTTCATGCAATTTAAAAATGTTTTAATTCACTGTCGTGGTCAAGATCCAGTCTGAAAATGTTTGACGCTGCAAAGCTTTGTAGGAAATTTGGAAGCCGGAATAAAAAGGCCTGTCACTTGGGAAGTAAAAGTGCGGAACTAGAACAATGTGAAGTAAAACGTGCCAATGTTAGGAGAGCCTATTCCAAGACCTCTTGTCTTATTTCCTACTATTGTCTTTGGCTCTTTAAACATATAAAAGTCTTCGATTATTTGTCTGCAATAGCTCCCCTCATTCCCCCATTTGCTAATAAGGAAATGAGACCGAATCTGGAATGTTATTGTCACTGCTTGGTTTTGTGTTGAGTAGCTTTTTTTTCTTCCCTATTCGATTTCTTTGATGCTGTATTGTGTCAGCGATGCTGTTGCTGCTAAGGAATCACGTGTAAATAAACGTGTTGGTCCAGTTGTTAGTTACATGCTAAGACACACCAGGATAGTAGATTTATTTTCTCCCACTTCTTGTGCAGGTCAAAGTCTGAATTAGATGGGGAGACATAACTGTGGTTTAGACATAATGACCACTGGTTCTAGGTGTTGGTGAATTTAAGTGTTGCGTTTAAGATTGCTACTTAAAAAATTATGGTGGGAAAATTCATTACCTATTAATCTTGCTGTCAGGTAGTGAGGTATTACAGGGGTTCAGTAAGCAGAAATGTTATGTAGTTGAGCCTTTTTGCTGCAGTGTGGGTAGCGTCCGTACGCTGCTGTAGGTAGAAACAGCTTCTGGTAGCACGAGGTGCTGCCGTCCTAACCCGTACGGCCTGAGCCAGGCTGGGAGCTTGTGACTCATTCAAGTAACCTTGAGAAGATCATTCTTTTTCAAAGGAATGAAGATAAGGCTTTTGGCATGCTACATCTCATGCAAATGCTTGTGTTAATTATGAGGAAGGGCTTCATGGTAACTGCTGGATTCCATGAGGTAACTTAATTAATGCACAGATTGTGTAGCCTCAATGGAGTGATGGAGTAAGGGGTGGCTAAACAGATTTAATCATTCCTTAGTCCGTTATGGTTTTCTTCAGTAGTCTAAAATAACTCCTATTGAACACATTGTGGCTAGTATCCAAACTAACTTCAGGATTAGTAAAATGTAGCTCAGAACATGGTCACTTCCTCAGGAGAGTGCAAGTATCTGGAACGGGGATGAAAGGTGCCAGTTCGAAGCAGTCAGACACTGTCATGTTCTTTGCTCAACGTTTTCTTGTTTGAAAATATAATTGCAACGTTGGTTCTGTAGTTAGACTTTTTAAAAGAGAGAATCTCAAAAGTCCCACAGAATTGTGTAGGATTGCAATTCTGCGATCCGTGTACCTTTTCTGACATAACGAAGTGCCTCTGTGGTGTTGGCTGCTGTTGGAAGACCCTCTGCAAAGCCCCTTCCCGGGGATCCCCCTTCCAGTCTACCTATACATGTGCTTGCCAGGAGCCCAGAATAGCCGAGCTGACAGCTTGCAGCAGGACACGCTGTCCCGTAGGTGTCAGCGGGCTCGGAGCTGGTGTCATGTGAGCTCTGCCATATCTCTTTTCAAAGCTGATATTTTGTTCTTACTTCTTCCTTTGCTTCCAGCTGTAGTGCTTTAAACAAACAGTGACCAAACCCAAATTCTCTGCCAAATACGTTCCTGTAGATGCTTGTGGCAGCTAGGCTGTTCTCAGCTGTTAATTGCCTGCCCGTTGTCTAATCCCTCGTGGTAAGTAATTGTACCTTGAGTTTCCTTATGGCAGCTGCAAAGTACGGTGCTCTTGGGAATGTCCCAGACTTACGTATGATCGGCTGAGTTGGGTTCTTGTATTCAGACATAACTCTATTTTCTCTTTTTGAGCTTTAGTCCTTTCTGAGGGCAGGACGCAATAGATACTATTGCCTGAAGTACCACGTGATATTTCACGTGACGCTGCCTGGACATGCCATTTGTCTCGAGGTTGTAAATGTGAAATTTCTCGGGTCCTTTGGAGTTAAGTGGGGAGAAGCAAGGCTGTCACTACCGTGCAGTCACTAGCAGTGTTTTCTCTGTGCTTGTGGACTTGGAAGAGAAGGAACATGTGTTACGTTCTCCCTTCAGGTAAACAGCCTGTCTTCAAATTGTGAATAATAAAATAATTAAGACAGTTTTGGCAGTGTAATGTAAAGTACATTAGTAAATGTAAAGTACGGTGATGATCCTTCTCCCACTGGAGTTTCATAGTACTGAGTAGCCCACGTGTCAGCCTGGTTACACGCAGCAGGTAACTCCAGCTCTCACAGCTCTTCTATAGTGAGTGTTTGTTAGAGTGGAAGTTCATTTGCTTAAGAAACAAGAAGAGCCCTTTCTCTGCTTTCTCCCCAGTACTGTGTGTGCACGGGTTACGGTTGCTGGATTTGGGAGAAATCTGCCGGAGCTAAAGGCTTATTTCACTGACAGCTATTAAAAGAACCAAGCCCAACCTGCTACGGAAATTCTCCTTTGTCATATTTTTTTCCCCCACTCCCCCAAATGTTTAAAATACCTTTTTATTTTAAATTAAGAGTTAGTCATTGCCCAAGAGCCGGGCACGCACTATTAATACACTAATGAGGTCGGGTTGTGCTCTTTCACGGAGTGAATACTTGCCAAAACTCTTGAAACGAGTTTCTGCAAATGGCTGGAGTTGGCCACTAAATCTTCCCTTGTCACCGTTACACTGCTAGTCGCTGCTAAGGACAGCAAAAATGCAACTAACTGACATATTACCTAGAACATGTGTGGATAATTAATGAATAACATTATTAAATAAGCCCCAGAAACCCACCTACAGCCCTTTGTGGGGAAAGGACTTTAGTGTATTTATTGTGCGTGTTCCGTAGATGCTGTGAGTGTATTTTGAGGAGTGGCTTTGCTGAGGGCCAGAGCTTGACTCCAGGACTGGCACGGAGCGAGGAGCACTGGGATCCACTCTGAAAGCGTCCCCTGCAACTGATGAAATTACCGGGCTTCGTCCCCGAGTTGGGCTCAGACATGCTGACGCTCATAGTTCAAGTATGGGGTTTGTTCCCTAGGAGGGCTAGAAAATATGTATGTGGCTGGCCTCTCGTGCCTCTGTAAACGGAAGATGTATCTGGAGGGCTTCCAGCCAAGAGCCCGTAACTGCCCGTTCCCGCTTCCTGCAGCTCTCCTGAGCCCTGCACGGAGCTCTGTCAGAGGAGGACTCGTTAATCTGGGATCACAGTGGTGTTCAGGCGCTGGGAGTCTCTCGGCTGCCTGAGGGGCAGCTCTTTACAACTCGACGGGTCAGTTTTGAAGGTGAGCAGACTCATTTTTGGGTTACTGCGTGGTGCTGGCCTGGACACCGCCGGGGCTGAGTGCTGTCCCCTCTGCGGGGAGGCAGCTGGCCATGGGGACGGTGTGAGCTGCGTGCCGTGGGCCCGGTGTCACACTGGCTCCTGGGCGGGATGACTCGTCCTGGTGCGAGGCACGGCGGTTTCGCGCGTGCTCGGCGGGACGCGGTGTTTGCGCAGAGTGGCGCTGAGCGGTCCTACGTGTGTGCTGCGCGGTGGCTTGGGTGGTGGTTTCACATGGCCAGCAATGTAGATACTGACAGGGCTGGTACAGCCGCTTTGGGAAATAAGTTCCTTTTCCTCATTCAACCGTTGTGGGAATTTCACTTTTTAATTTTCTCTTCTTTTTTTTTTTTTTCTTTTAAATTTAGTCCTAAAAAATGGAAGCTGACTACCTGTTCTGGTACACTGCCACACTTCTGATTCCTTCTAATTGCTTTGTGTTGTGGTTGATTATAATTTCTTTTTTGAGCCCTCTCGCCCAAGTGCTTGTGTCTCTTCTTCCTTCCTGTTACCCACAAGCTTTTGGTTGGTTTTATAATACTGCGCAGAATAAGACTAATCTTGTCATACTGTGAAATAAGTTTTATGTTACAGGTGCTGGATTTCACAGCTCTTCACAGGCTGTGCTACCAGCATAAATGAAGGTGAAATTTTATTTTGTGTTGTGACTCAGAGCTTCACAAATGGGATCTTTGTACTTGAAAAAAGGAAGGGAGACTGAATTGGTCTCTACAGGGTGAAGGGTAATTTTAGAATGAAGGTGAAGGATCATCGCAAACAGTGATAACGAATTTATTTTTTGTGTCTTTACAGTAAGCTCTGTATTTGATAACTTTTGCTAGATTCTCTTCTCCAGCGCCTCATCCTTTTAATTTCTGTAATTTTTGTAGGAAACTCTGCTGGACAATTGGGCTTAGTAATTGCTGCAGGTACAACTGGAATGAATTCATTCACAGAATTTTCCCTTGTTTGTTTGTTCCTAGAATAGCATTTTGATCTCCTGGAATCTATTATGATTTCTAGCTACTGCTTCCTGTGGCTTACCAACCTACATGAAAACTTTTAATTTGGGGGTGGGGAAGAAAGCGTGTGGGTAAAGTTACACTTTTAGGATGTCTCTGGCCAAAGAAAGCTACAACTGTCTGGTGGGGAATTTTTGTTGATTTTGTTTTACAAAACTGGAAAGGTGCTCTCTTGGAAGCCTTTCTTGGATTGTCCCCTAAGTGTGTCATGCCATTGGGAATCACCTGGGTTCCGGAGGTCTAGCGGAGGTCACGCTAGCTGCTGTTACAGCTGACAAAAGCAGTATCTTTTGGAGATAACATACCATTGACCAAATAAACCCATTTTATGCTGTTTTGCTTATTACGAAATGATACCGGCAGTATTTGTGGCACTGGTATTTTTGTTTTGTAGGCTTGGGAGAGGGGGTTGGCTTTGACCTGTTGCTGTGTCCTTCCAGCTTGCAGGCGGCAGCGGGCGCGTTCTGCGCTGTCGGGCAGCCGCTGAGCTGCGGGCGGTGGGAGAAAAGGGGTTCCTTTCTCCGAGAGCTGCGTCCCTGCCTCGGGGCCAGGGAAGGAAGGGGCGGAATCGGGTCTCGCTGTCCTGATGCACAACCACGTGTGGGCACACCCATGGGAAGAGTTTCTTGCCGACAGTGCTGGGTGGACACTGATGAAACTTCTCTCTCTCCTCTCTTTGCATGGCAGCAGGACTGTGAGGCAGAGTTTGGTATGATACCATGGAAGGGCAGCACAACCATCCGCATCATCTAGGGGACCAGAACAACCCTCTCTGCAAGCTGCCGGGGCAGGAATACCAGCATGATCCTCAGGTAAGCGCATGTGTCTCTCATCTTTCTCCTTCTGTATTTTCTTCCCTTCCTTTTATAAAGCTCTATAGATTTCTTAGCGTTTGGCTTCCCTCCCCGCCCCCCCTTCTTTTGTTTATAGTGCAGTTATAGCAGTTTTAGGGTATTTCCAGTTTGGGATTCTGCCAGCCAGCCAGTGTTTCCTGAATCCAGGTTTTTTGATGATAGTAAGAGAAAAAGGAAATAGTTTGAATTTTGCTTAAAGCAAGTATTTTAAAATCATCTTATAAAAACATGTACTGTGTTGGCTTTCTCTTCCCTTTGATTCTTTGAAGAAAAGGCCAAAGCAAAGCAGTTGATTATGTAAGTGAATAAATGCATTTTATCTCCTTTATAGTTTAATAGTAAATGCTGAAGACGTAATTACCAAATACAAGAAAAAGTGCATCCTACATGAAACTGGAGGCTCTCTGATTTCATTTCCTGCGCGTCTCTGGACTCTCTCCCCCACTGTTCTCTCTGTGGTGTTACCAGGTTTCACTGTAGTTGTATCTCTCTCTTCCCTGCCTTCTGCAGGCGTGGGCTACAACTCGGGTTAGACCCGACTTCAAAGTCGCCTTCACTGTAATCATGAAACTTGTATTTTGTGAATTCTGGCTGCTTGCCTTCTTCAGACTGTCTGTTTATCACAGCAATTAAGTTTTACCTATAAGTATTTTAAGGAGTAAACAAAAAGCATTCATGAAAATCTGTCAGAAGTTACGGTGGGGACAGGGCTGTGGGCGGTCATTTGTCATTCCAAACGCGCGGTCCGGTGGGGAGCCAGGTTCCTGGAACAAGGGGTGGTCGTTGGGAAAGCTGTACCAAAACACACCGTAGGATTTGCAGAAGCGGTAAGTTGCCTGCACACACAGTACCACGATGAATGTGTCGTACACAGCACTGCTGGGAAGGTAATGTTGTATGGAGCAAAGCCCCCCTCTCCTAATGTAGCAATTTGTCATATTAAGTCATTTAATAATAATTGAATCCCCTTGATTAATCTCCTAGAATTAGCCAGTTGCATTTTGAGCAATTAGGGTTAATTACTGCCTCATTTGGCAGGATAGAGCCCCTGTAATTATTTCATGAACAAGATTAGGAAGTGTTCCTGTGCAGCAGATACATTCATGGCATCTTGGAGCACATGTTAGAATTTGTAATGACATAGTTAAGTGTAATTAGTAGCTAATAATCTATGTTCTGCTGTTACGCTGATGCTGAGTGGGCTCATTTTGCTGTATGGTCATTGTTCAGTGAAACCTCCCCTCAACTCTCTTAATATACAAGTTGTGTTAATGGAGGTCTCTGAGTATATTAACTGTTCTGAGAATGATCTAATTTGGAATTGCAGAAAGACTTTCTTTTTTTTTGCTGTTAAAGTAAAATTTTTTAAAAAAAAGCTAAATAACAAAAATGTACAATCTACTAGAGAAATGAAAAAAAAAAGCAAGTTCAGTTTAGAAATGAACAAAGATGGTACTGTTCAGAGGGCAGGCTGCCTTACAATGACGGCATGATATGGTTGCTTATTACGTAGTTCTGATATTCCATTTTGCAGGAATGTAATTATATATCATTTTCAGTTTCCTGGTACCTGTTACCTGGAAGAATCCAAAACTACATCATTTCTTTCTTCTGAAGGTATCAGTAATGCAGACACATTATATATAATAGCCTGTGGGGGGGAGAGGGGTGTGGGAAGGAGAAATTGACCAAACTTGTCCTACAAGAAGCGTCATGAATGGCAGGGTAAAAGCTGAAGCGGAAAAACCCCAGAACTTGAGCTTTCAGAGTCTTGGATGAGGAGGAGCTTTGGTGTGCAGGGGCCTCTCTTCCTTCCAGCCTTTCATTCAGAATTACTGTGTCACCCCCAGGAAGACCAGGGCAGCAGTGTGTTCCTCCAGTAGAAACTTCTCCCCTCGTTACGCTGCTTCCTAAAGCTTTTTTTTTTCCCTTCATTCTGACAGAGGTGTTATTCCTGTTTTATAACTAGTTAGTATAGAGCGGTGGGTAAGCGTAGCAGACTTTTCTTTGACTACTATAGGTTAGCAACAAGATGCCGGTTTTGAGTAATGCTTCATATTTGGAGTGTTTTCTAGAGTAAGTGAATATATAAATATAAAAAAAGCCTAATAAAATCACAGTTTTAGCTTCTGGCTCCCTCACCTGCCCTGCATTACTCTGATGAAGTTTGTCAGCAGGAGGCCAAATGTTTTCTTCTAAAGTTGCTGAGTGAAAGTGTCAGTTATTTAAATCTCTAGATTACTTAGTGTTCATAGCAGTAAACAATGCATGTTGTTTAGGAGTAAAGCAATGATATAAAAATACAGACCTATAATTTTCTTACTTAGTTTTTATGCTAAATAAATACAATAACTCAGTTTTAAACAACCCTTTTATATACTCACCCAGCTTAGCAGCAGAGATGTTCGTGGTAGTTGCATTCTGGTCTGTGAATTGAAGGTAGATTTGAACCGGTCATCTGGCAGCGAAGGCTCTTCAATTTATGGTTTTCTGAAAGTATTAGCTTATTTCTGTGTTAATATTAACTTCTTGGTGAATATCACCTTGGTCTCCTGTTTTCAAGCTGATATTTCTCTCTTTCCTTGTCATAAGCTAATACAAGTATCTGCTGATAGGGATGTTAAAACTTGGAAATTCAAGTCAAGTTCTTCAGCAAACTTTAAATTCTAGGTAACAGATCAGGTTAAGGATATTTTATGGTGACTGTGTAGTCTAGTTTTGAAGCTGCAAATTGAAAAACCTGATGTATTCTTCAATAATTACTTGCCTACCTATTTGAAGGATAATCCATATTTTAAAAGTTTTCTCATCTCTTGTGAGCTTAGAAGTTCTTTTTTTAATCATTCTGTTCTAATGTGTTCTCATAAACTCACACTGGAATTTCAATCTCAAAAGTATGCAAAATTCTTTTCAGGTAGGCATTATAGAATGGAGATGGGTGTATAATTTGGGACATCATAAAGAGGTTTGAAACGCTGATGTTGATAGTAAATCATTGCTTATAATGTATACGTGTTCAACTGGAGGGGCTGAAGCTTCCCCATCTACCGTCACAGATGTCTTCTAAAGGTGAAATTAGTTTACGGTAAATGTCATTCAGATGAAGTATGCACTTTAGAAGCAAGGAAACCATTCCTTTAAAATTAATGATGCATTGCAAATATCAGAAAAAAACCCCTTATATCCAGCGTAAAGATAATTAAAATTCAGGTCAGAAGTGTATGACTTAGTCAGGCTAAATTTTTTAATGAGATTTCAGAAAATTAATTGGGCGAATATGTTTTACTCTTCTAAAGAATATTTCATTTCATGGCTCTACAGGAAAGATGCTTTTATTGGCATCTGAAGATTGTAGTGTCTGACTTTTTAACCATTGCTTAATCAATCTTTAACAATTTTTAGATTGATTGCAAATAATCTAAATGTCTCGACCTTGTAGCCATTTGTGCAGGCTGATGGCTAGTGCCGGTTTGCCACATGCCAATCAGAGAGCAATAAAACAACTGACTTTATTATTAATTAACATTAGCACTCTGGGTTTATATATTGTGCAATTAGCAGTGAATGTTCCATTTTTTTCAGCTCATTCAGGCTTTTTTTTTCCATGCCTCTGGGAGAAGCAGTCATACAGGCATTGCTCCACAGCATCTTGGTATTTTACTGATATTTTTGTCTTCAGTCTCACTACTCTCCTTTGCCTGAGATGTCGAATTAGAGGCTGCAGGAAAGGCTGCTTGGGCAGTTTTCTCAGGGCTGTTCAAGTTTTCCCCAGCTCTTAAATAATTACAAAGAGGTAAATTTATTCACCAAACATTAATCGTTCTGGAGATTGAAAGTCTTTTTACAGAATGCTTTTTTTTTCTTATTCTTCCTTATCACAAAATACAGATTCTGAGCTGTACAACTACTCATTTGAAAAAAAAAAAAACAAACAACCCCCATGTTCAGGTTCTGTAGCTGTCCTGCCTGCCTGTGGTTGTAGCAGAGCATGAAGGATTTGGAGGAAATTATGTCAAATCTCCAGCTGTAAATTTTGGCTTGTTTGTATTGTTGCATGCTCCCAGCCGTCTGTGGTCAGGTGTCTCTGGTAGCGCAGTAACGGACGTCTCCCGAAAGCTGGAAGCATGAGCACAAACTGCACCCTATCACCAGGGAGCAGGTATAAAGCAAGGACATTTTCTAACACTGTCGTCCTCTGAATTTGGCTGGGTTGCTTTATAATCTGATATGTAGAGACTCCTATTCATCTATAATGAAGTTTCTTATCCTTGCAGCATATATATTCAACTGCGTACAAGAAAATAAAACTGAAGTTTTTATTTAATTGGATTTTTTTAGTATTACAAAACATACTAATTCTTGTAACACCTCAAAATTTGAGGCTGAAAGTTCTGGCAAAGTTTTCCCTTCAGCCCTGTGAGGAGGGCTGTCATTGCCTACTTTTGCCAGCTCTGAAATTTCTGCTCTCGCATCAGTGATTACGTCTGAAAGAGAACATGTATGCCAGAGATGTTGTCCAGAATAGCTTGTTCTTGGAATAATCTCTGCATTTCTTCTTAAAAATGAATAGCCTCTTTATTTGAATGAGGAATTAATTGACTTTAATCTTTGGCTTTTTTTTTTTTTTTTAATGGAGTAGTAGAAGAACGAGACTTCATTGTGTGGCTAGAGAGACCAGCCTTTGTCTCAGAACTAGTTCTTCCCAGACTGTCCCCTTCCTACAGCTGCTCTGGGAACAGAAACGTGCAAACAGCCCGATTTTCATAGTGTCTTTGGAGGTCCAGTGGTTGGAGGGGTGGGTTTTTTTGGTTGATTGGGTTTTTTTCTCCCCTTCTTTATTTTTTTTTTTAATTCAAGGTCCATTAACCTGTTCTGCAGAGACAGTGGCTTGGTTTTACTCTATTCTTGCAGACCCGAACACTTCGCTGAGCCTGAATCTGTCCTGAAAATGAGAAAATTTATTTTTGATGAGTAGGTTTGAAGATGATGGTGGTATCTGATTTTCCATGCAATTTATATCTGTATATGAAAACTCTGAGATTTGCAGAAATAACGATTGCGGTTTATTTGAATGAATAGGTATTCGTTCTTTGACAGCTTTATGAAAAACTGTAGCAGTTAAACATGGAAGGACTTGAAAACAACCGGAGTTTCCCTTGTCAAAAGTCATGAAATAAGTGAAATGCATGCCAGGCCAGACGGTGCCAGGTATTCTGAGGAGGCAGGTACTTCTTAGCTATTCTAAATGCGCCTTGTGGCAGTATTTAGAAGAGTTACCTGCTTGGGTTTAAGTACAGCAGAGCGTGAGGCGGGTAATTTCAGGCAGACGTGGGGAGAGGGGCTGCTGGAAGCGGTAGGAGCTTTCTGGTGTGGTTTGGTCTAACCCGAGCACGCTGTCTGGTTTATACCGTAATCAAACATCTTCGAGCCTGTATGAAAGGTCCGTTACTTTAATTAGGTCTGATAGGTTGTGATAGCAAATGCAAATCTAGGTCATTGCATATGTAAATGTGCAGCTGTAGTCCTGGAGGATGCCAGAACATATCAGCTAAGGTGTCCAGTCATCACCCAGCATTAACTCCAGCGTGGCAAGCAGACTTTATGTGCTAACCATGTGAAAGTGGTTAGGACACACACATACACCCTGTCACTTGCCTAACATTTATTTATATTTTGACGTTAAGAAGTTGCTAGATATTTCTTGGCACATGCTTAAAATATTAATTTACACTTAAGCACTCTTGGTTTAAACACACGATTTATTAATTTATGAAGGGCAAGTGGATACCATCCTTGATTGCAGCGTGGGTTTCTTCCTTACAAAGAAAGTTTTGTGGTAGTTGCTTCATAAAATCTTGTTAAAGCTGCTACCTCTATTGTGAATGTTAACTCTGAGTTAGAAAAGCTTTTGCTCAGACTTTCTTACCGCTCAGGAAGAGCGTGACTCAGGATGCAGACTTGCAGGGTTAAGGAAATGCTTTGATTCCTTTCTGGTTTTTAATTAGGAAAAAGTGTTTTGTAATTTTATATAGGGACACCTTTGTTTTGGCTGGGTAAAGCGATGTGACTGGACGGCTCAATTGATTTGCATAGTAACTGATACGTAAAGAAGTTCGGAAATTGAGATGTTCCTGGTTAGTTACCAGTCAAGTTGAACAAATACTTGTGTTCAGACATTGTTCTGGTGATTTCATCACACAAAAAATGCACATGAGCTGATGTTTCACTAGAACTCCCTGGAATGCCTGTAGTACTGTCATGTATATTGGTGAGTATTAGTGTTTATCAGATCCCTGCAAAGAGAGATTGCAATCGATTTAAACTGAGAAAGCTGCAGGGGCTGATTGCTTTGAATATTTGCTTGTCTGGTTTCATCCCATGTTGTCTGACTTTGTTGATAATTCAGTATCTTGAAGGGGAATGTATGTAAAAAACAAAGCAGTGTTATCTTAACATTCTGCTGTTTATCTGATGACACTTTTTCCTCATCAGTGAAAGGACTTGTTTTATTGTGTAGTGTACACTGCAAAAGTTAAGAGAAAGGAATCCTGAATCTTCATTTTAATTTTTATTTTGCGATGTTATAGCTTGTAAACGCAGTGTAACTTCAAGCACAGCGCAGGTCCTGAGCGTAAGCTTCCTTTGTGCTACTGCAAACTTGATCTGCGCAGGAAGGTGGGTGACGGGGCTTCTTCCAGAGTGCAGGGGAGACCGAAGCCATCTGAAAGGGGACGCGCTCCTCACCCGTTTCAAGGAAATACTTGAGGAAATTAGTTTCCTATTTCTGTGTGATGCACCTTCGTGAATAGCTGCGGATTCTAATGCAGCCTTCTTATTTGTGTGGGTTATCAGTCGTGAATTACAATTTTTATTGTATCGTCTTTAGCCTAGAGAAATTAAAACCATTTCTCGTAGTATGAGAATATTTAAATGCTTGTGGTGATAGATAGAAAAAAGTACCCGTGGCCTTGGCATTTCAAAAATAATTACTCCAAACGTCCTTTCATCTGAAAAGCAGTGGGCTTGCTCTTTTAGGGAACTTAAACTGAGAAAGCTGATGATCGTGATGGCCTGGAGTTAAATTTCCAGTTATGTGCCTACTTCAATTAGCAGGTATTGGCTGGGCATCGTGGTACTGCTTTTTTCTCTTCTCCGGAGTTCATAACCGTCGCAGCTTTCCAGTGTGGCGGCAGCCCTCTCCCCTCGCAGCCGGGAGCTTTCTCCTGGGGAATTTCGCAGGGCTGACGCGGGGCAGCGTATGGAAGTGTGGGGCGAGCTCCAGCCGCCAGCAGCGTTTCCCGGCCGCGGGGCTGCGGGGGAAGAGGGCAGCGAAACCGCCTGGCAGTCTTCTCCCTGTCTGGTCTGTGGTTCAGGTCTGCGTCTCTGTATCATCAGCATTTATAAAACGTTCACACTTTGCTTGAGCGTGGCTGCAATAGAATAGCTTTCCCTGTGGGGATTTCTCTTGCATTTGTTGTGATAGAGATGCTGTAAAGCTGACAGCTTTCAAAACAGCTCATCTGGGTTGATTGATGCCGTTTGTGGGTCAAAAATTACTGTTTAGGGGATTTTATTGGTGATTTTTCTTAAAAACATTGAATTTCACAACTTTGTTTACAAAACCTCTGCCAAGTAAGTGCGATTGTAGTTCAGAGTTGTACAGACACCTTGAACTCTGGAAGCTTTTTCAAATGTCAGATACTTCTTATTGTCTGGTGAATAGTAGTTGTGTTCATTTCTGTTGCAAAGAAAAGTCCAAACTTATTTACTCATCAAAAAATATATATACACGCTGTAAGAGATCCTCACAGTCTTGTGTGTGGTGCTGGCCAATGTTGCTGGACTCAAAGCTTTACCAGAATTTTAAATCTTACTTCCAGGCCTCTGTGTTGGGAACAGCCGGTGGTAGCAATAGTTGCCTGGAGCACCCGGCCCCGCTCCGCTGGGCTGTGAGTGACCCTGGGTGCCTGGGACGCCGCCCCCAGCCGAGGGCATGGGCTTGCCTGGATGCCGGAGCTTAAAACCATCCTACTCGGCTCTGCATGGCAACGTGGAGTAGTTAATTTTCATAATTTGTTTTTTAAACATTGCTTAGCAGTCATGTTAATTACAGAGGAGACCAGAATGGCTCTAGGGAGCAGTTCCCAGCCCACGGAGCCTGTAATCCTGGTTCCGCTGTGCGACCTGCCCGGCTGGGTATTTACCTGAGACTGCTCCCAAGTAGTGTCAGCGTCTCCCGAGTGACACAGGCAGGCAAAGGTGATGAGAGGGTGTGTAACTAGGGAGACAGGACTTTGGGACTAATTAGTTACTTACACAGAAGGCAAGACTTTATTTCCTTTTTAAAAAAATAACTTAATTCAGTCTTTGTTACTAATACATTTGCTAGAATTAATGCATTTATGGTCAGAATTATCTGTAGACTGATCAGCCTAGATTAAATTCTTGACCATCAGAAACGAGAGCGAGAGGGTGTGTGCATTTGGCTGTCTTCACTCTGTTCTGTATGGTTCTGTACAGTTACTAGTTTGATGCTTTGGTTTGGGTAATATTTTTCTGCAAGTCTCCGCTCCCGGGGGATGTGCTGGCGGCCGCTGGCTGAGCGCTGGTACGGTACTGACCGCGGGGGCAGCGACAGGGGCAGGTGGGCATGGGCGAGCCAGGCTACTCCGTTGTCTGTCGTACACCAAATCAACACCAAATTTCTTTGTCTTTCTTGCTGGGCAATCCTTATTGTGAGGAATTTATCCTCCTGAATGTGGTTAGTCATAGAAACCGCTGTTTCTATGTTTGTGTCTGGTTTGCTGTCATAAAGAAGGCAGATTGGGAATGCTAGTTCATGTTTTTGCATCACTTTTTCTAGCTCATTGATTTAATTTCTTTTGACTTGAACAGAGGCATTTAACATCGTACCCATATCGCTGCACACTGGCAGACTTTCAGATAGAGAAAAAGATTGGACGAGGACAATTCAGTGAAGTTTACAAAGCAACTTGTCTTCTGGACAGAAAACCTGTGGCATTAAAGAAAGTTCAGGTGAGCAGGTTCAAAGTTTTACTATTTCTCAAGTAGAATGGGAACGTTTTAAGTGTCTACACAGATTCCTTTGAGCCAGATGCCTCTTTCAGTGCTCTTTTCTCAGCAGTAATAATGCAATAAAATGGTTTATAAATTGAGAGTTTAAGATGTGAGAGCACTGGATGATCTGGATTGATATTTTTACATTACAAAACCACAACACTGCTTTCTTATTTTATTCAATTAAGTGTTAGAGGTAGAGGTTTTTTACTTTGTTGTTTCAAGATAAGGAGTAAAGAATAATGCTGCTGAAGGTCTCGGAGCAGTTTTACAGGTACTGATTGGGTCAGGTTAGTTTCCTGGTGCCCAGTTTACTTCTAGACGGAAGAGGCCAGTGGCCCCACCGCGCTCCTGCCGGCCCCTCGCCGGGGCTGTCTCCTCCCTGCCGCCGGGGTCTCCTCTGTGGGACCCTCAGCCCATTGCTGCTGCGCTGCGTGCTCTGCGTCCCTCCTCCTCTCACAGTGGGCTTACATTTATAAATCAGAATTACGGAGCAGTAGTGCAATTTCAGATTTATTTTTAATTTTACTTCTTCCTTTATAGAAAGGGTTCACACGGTATTAAATGTGTGTGAAAGAACAAGGCCCTAATGGCCATAGTCCTCCAGCTGGGAGGCTGCCAGCTCGACGCAGATGACTCGGGAGAAGACAAGAGCGTGAAAGGGAAAACGCCTGTGCTTGCTGATGGAGTTTCAGAAAAATTTCTGAAAAATTTCCATGCAAGCAGTATAGATCTGTAACTTGGATTAAAAAGTATTGTGCAGTGCTCAGACCAGTGTTTTGTTTGAAGAAATTTTCCTTTTAAATAGAGATACAGCTTCCGCTGATTTTTCTGTAATAATTAACAATAATATTGAGCATTAATATTTATTCCATAATAATCAGAGTAAGTCGCTAGAGACAAAAGTTTAAAGGATCTGTTGGAGGATTAAAGGCAAAAGTAAACATTTTGTCTTCATTTACCATGTGAAATTATTACTAACTATGTTTTGAAAATCGTGACAGCAAACTCGCAAACTAGTATCTTTACTTTTTGTACTGCTTGGAATACTGCCCACAGGTTCTAAAATTAACTTTACCCTATCGCTAGCCCCTTAGTGGTTTCAAAATAAAGACAACATTGATCTGTCTTTGATCCGGGGTTTGTGTGTATACTCATTACAGTAGAGCATATAGAGATTGGGGGAGGAAAGAGCAATTTCTTCTTAAAGTATAAAATTCTTTGTTGTTGTTTCATTCTTATCTTCTATGTTTCTGTCTTTGAAGATTTTTGAAATGATGGATGCCAAGGCTAGGCAAGATTGCATTAAAGAAATTGACCTCTTGAAGGTAAGGATTTTTACAATGACTTTTCCAGTTTTTTGTTTTGAGGAAAAAAAATTGTTTTCAGTTTGGCAACAGTCATTTGGCTTTTATGGCAAACAAAGCTTATATAGCACACAATGATCTTTACAGACTGTGCTTTCTTTTGCAAGCTACAATGCCTACATTGTGCAAGAGTTCTGTCTCAAAGCTTAATTTTATTGAGTTTTCTGCCATATAATCTAAGGAGTCTATTAAAAATCTTTCTCTTATAAAAAACCCCACAAGTACTTCTCTTTCAGAGCGGCATGTGGATTCTGCCCTATGTGTGTTTTGATTTGTTTGTCACTTTGAAATAAACTAATGAACTAGCTGACTGGGGAAACAGTTTGGCATGTGCATGTCATCTATGTGTATGTATATTGCGCGTGAAAAATGCTAGTTTAGATAAAGGCTCTGAAACCAGAGAGTGTGATTAAACCAACTAGTGGGGTTTTTTTTTCCGCCTCAGTAATTTCTTTCAGAATGTTGGTGGAAAGCATGTATATGCATTGCACTTTAAATATCTATTTTGAGTAAATGCAACAGATTGTAGAAGACTAAAATTTTGTTCAGCTAGCCAGATTTAATTTTTAAGGTATTAAATAATTCATTTTGTAAATGTGATTTTAGGTGTTTCTGTTTAAATTGTCGATCTGTATTCATGCAGCGGCAGACATAGCTTGAGCCCGCTAGCCTGTAGGGAAGGCATACAGGATGCGCGTGAAGATAGCCGCTTGTGGGAGCGCGATCCCGTTGCTTGGCAGTTACGGCGACAAGTAATGCCAACATCAACATTCAGAAAGAGAATCTGTGAGATTTTGGGGTTCTAGGTAATTTAAGCGGGTTTGTCTTGAGCTCTGGTTGTGGAAGACGTCACAAACTTGCACAGGATTTATTCGGAGCAGGATGTGCAAGTATCTGAGAGGAAAAGGGCAGTAAAATGCCCAGGGTGAGAGGAGGCTGTGGGGGGTGAGATCGTCTTGTGTAAAGCTCACCAGGAAACCGGGTGCCAGACTGGGGTTACTGCAGTGCCCGAGTTGTGGAAGCAAATATGGCACATTCCGCTAAATAGGCTTCATAAAATTGGATTGTTTTGCACAATATTTTACAGAAGACTAGAAACATTCTAGTAAATTCATTTAGTTGGGGCAAAGGGAGGAGCAGGAATAGTTGCTGAATGTTTCTACAGAAACATACTAATACACTGTTTGCTATGTAAAACGTTACTGTGCTGGTAGTGTAATTGTTATTTACTGCTGAAGGTCAACAAATCTTCCTGCTTGGACAGTTCTGTAGCACCATCCAAGAAATCTGAAGTCGGAGTATGTCAAAAAGTCAGTTTGATGAATCCCGTTGTGTTACACGTGCAAAGGGATCCATTTCTTAGTTCTGCCTAGAGTTCCCTTCCTTCCAATGGCTACTAGTTTCCAAGTCAGAGCCAACAAAAAATTGAATTTTATCCAAGATGCGTGTAGCTCAGCTTCTGGGAAGATCAACAGGTAAGGAGTGAAAAATCCTGCCGGCTTTGGAGCCGAGCACGCTGCTCCGGTGGTTGCGGAGCGGGCGCTGGCTGCTTCCTGCCGGCAGCCGGGCAGCTCCGGGGTCTGTCCGGAGCCAGGGAGGTTGGTGTGGCAGCCTCGGCAGCTGCACCGCACGTCTCTGTGCCTGAGGACAAAGAACTTGTCAAATCAATAGATCTGCAACTTACCTTTTGCTAATTGATCGCTCCCATGCCGCCTGTTCTCACAGCTCCACAGAAACAACCTCAGGTCTGTGTGTGGGTGTGCTGGGACCGTCCCGAAGTCGCGTTTCGGAACGTCAGAGCTGCTGCATCAGGCGGGACACGGGTCCCTTCTTGGGGCCGGGCAGGAGATGGGGCCGCTGCGCAGCGTGGGGCAGCACGGTCTGTGCTTGGAAGGAGGAAGAAGTTCTAAAAGTGAGACTTCAGTTCTTGCTGCGGAGCACACGTGGTCTCTGGCCCGGCTTTTTACAAAATTTCATGGAGCTTCTTGTTCTGTTGTGAGCTTTTCACATTTCGGTTTCCCTTAGAATAGTGTGTGTGCAGCTTCAGGAAAGTAGGGCAGGTGTATTTTTCTCAAATGACTTATTCGCAATAATTTTAATGTCAGCATTTTTAATGTCATTATATTACAAGACAAAATACCTTTTGCTTCCTAAATTTATCAGTTAAGATAATTGTTCTTGTGTCTAGCAAGTGTAAAGTGTGTAAGGACCCAGTTCAGCCTGGTATTTCACAGTCTGTTTAAATCTTGCTGGGCTTTTCTTCGTCACTGTTGATGTGAAGTAAATGTCTGCCTTGCAGTTGTGTATAGTGTCTGGCCATGAAATACGGGATATTCATATTTTTAAAACTTTCTTGCTACATTTAAATTGTTGTCTAGTATGAAGTATTTATAGACTTGTACTAAAACAACTTGCTGTAAGAGCTTTCCTTTCTTTGTTTTTATTTTTAATGTAGACTGTTGAGGAATTTGTGAAGGAACGACACAGGCTTGCTGTGGTCCATCCCTGTCAAAATAATATTTTGTCTTTTTTGATCAAAGACCTCTGTGTGACTGTGGAAACACGGATTTTTTGTGATTCCTAAGTGAATTATAATTATTCAAAACTTAACAGAAGCCAGGCAAAATTGTATATTACTTCCAGTGTAATTCTGGCTAAAAGCTGTAGGTAAAGCAGCTCAATCATATGGCTGTAATCAGCTTTTGGGCTGCCAGCACCCACACTCGCTCGTTTAGAGACGACCTACCCTCCGCCGGCCGTGGGCTGGCCGTGCTGCGGTGCATACGCATCAGGCATTAGCGCCCAGCGAACTTCTAGGATGCATTAAAGAAATAGGAAATGTCATTAACCCAGGATAAAGTGTTTGTCATCTGTTGTGCATTTAAGGATTTGTGAGAATTAATACACTTCCGTTCTGACAAAAGAAATTTCAGATAGTCTTTTCCATGCCACAGGCAAATACGATAGTTATAAAAATAACCCTGGGGTCAATATATTTATTTAAAATAAGATTGGCAAAAGGGAGAGTGCAGGAAGGAAGTTTGGCTTATCCCGAGTGGGCCACCTGGCTGTTTGGGGAAAACGGAGTTCAAAGGTCAGTGTAGTGAAGTGTAGGGCAAACACACACGTCTGCCTTCAGAGCTCAACAGGGCGACGGGCTGCGGCGCTTTCCGGCACGGAAGAGGGTCTGGTGGGGCTCCGTCCAGGGCGCTCGTCCCTCGGCTCGGCTCCCCTCGTCGGGAGAGGCCTCTTGTCGGGAGAGCTCCCGCCAAAGCTGGCGTGGGGACCTGGGGGTGTTGTCCCAAAGCGGCGTCATTTACCCGGTGCGCAAGACGCCAACGTACACAGGCGTTTCGCTTGTTTGCTTTTATATAATTATATAATTTTATATAATTCCATGGCAGTAGAAGAATCATCCCTCCTTCGATCCAATGAGGTTTTTGAAACCGATACAAACCATTAGTGGAGAGTGTGTACGCGCTCGCGCTCCGTCACAAAAGTACGTTTATGGCCCTGCTGTCAGCTGGGCGGCGCTGGGCTCCGAGGAGGTTGGGCTTGTGACACCGCTGGGGCGCGCAGTCTGCGTTCCTTGTCCCACTTGTCCCAGTTTGACGTTGTGCTTCATTGGCATGTGGTGCTGCAGCTTAGGAAAAGCCTTGTGTGAGTGCTTGAACTTCCCGGTGCCTTGGGACTGGCCCGGTGGTACCCGCAGGAACGCCGTGCCGCAGCCGGGCGCGGGAGGAGGGTCCCGGGCGGAGGGTCCCTGGCGTGTCCCGGCTGCCAGCGCTGTGCTGCCCGGCGCTGCGGTGCTCCTTTGGCTGGAGGTTGATCTCTCACCGATGTAGCAGACGTTTAAAAGACATTTCAACAGAAACGGTGGGCTGCGATATTTATTTATTTATTTAGGGCTTGATCTTGTGGGAATGTTCTTCTGCCGCCGCCTGCACATGGATCCCATTAGCGCTAATGCGCGCTGGCGGCCAGGCATTGCGAGGGAGAATCTGTCCCCTAATGTGCATGCCGAGAGGAGCCATTAGCATGATGGATCATAACAGTGTTTCCTTTGGCTTTGTAACCCCTGGAATAGACAGGTTGAGTCACAGCTGTGTAGTAGATGAAATGCTCACTTTAGTGGTTTCTAAATTTACTGCATTTCTAAGAGCACAAGAGAAAGATAATCTAATGCAAAACGAGCAGGAGAGAGTGACTAGAGAGATCGAGATACAACATTAACTTCTGAGTAATTACAGCTTTCCACTTTAAGAACTCGGACATAAAATACTAAAATACCAGTTGTGAATATAAGAAAAAGCTATACTGAAATTAAAAAAGTAATCAGTGAAGATACAAGCATAAATAATTAGAAAAATAGACTGACATATGCAACTTGTGTATTATTTTCCTCCATCAAAGTTTTAATTTAGTTCTGTTCTTATTCTAAGGGGCAAAGAGATCTCGGGGAGTACTGTCCTCAGCAGTTGGGGTTTTTTCTTTTAATTTGATGGGGGGAGAGTCAGTTATTGCTTAAAGTTTCTTTCAAGACATAGCCTTTTCTATTGTGAACTCGGAAAATATTTAAAAGCACTTTCACCGTTACTCAAAACAATTTTTTTTATGCTGTGCTTGCAACAGGTGATATTTCTTACAGGAATTTTGTCTATGATAACACAAAGCAGTTTATAGTTGCACCTATTATAAACCGCTTTGCAGATAATTACAAAAACGGTGCAGGTATTGTATCTTGGAGCTATTTACTACAGTGTTATAAATTTTCTTTTGCATTAATTCTGTCTGCAGCAACTGAACCACCCCAATATAATTAAGTATTTGGATTCTTTTATTGAAGACAATGAACTTAACATTGTCCTGGAACTGGCCGATGCTGGTGACCTCTCTCAGATGATTAAGGTAAGGGTTATGTCGGTTCTAGAGGTGCTACAAACGCTGGGGATTAGGCGGAGACACCGGGCGGCGGGGGTGAGCACGGCAGTCTCGGAGCACTTCTCCTCCAGCGGTTTCGCACACCCATAGGGTGCTTCGGGGAGCCTACGCCGAAGTGTCTGGTGGCGTTTTAGACATGCCGGGCTGTGGCGCTGGCTCCGGGTCACTGCTTCGGAAGGCAGCGAGCCTCTCCGATTTGGTGGGACGCGTGTGTTATTTGCAACTTGCTTTATCCCATCTGTGATTGATGGGAACATTTAATTACTGTTAGATTCGGCGTTCGCGTAGCCTGTCTGCCACTCTGAAGACATTCAAGCAAGTGTATTGACTTTCTTTGCAATGGGGATTTGGGTTTGAGAAAATGTTTCAAGTACTTGTTCTTCTCTTATGTTGCTCTTAGGAATACTTGTATTGCTGCAAACCAGCTTTAGTTAAGCTGTTACCACCTGCTTTTATATTTTCTTTGACATGTTAATCTTTAGACATACATCCCTTGTGAGAACAGATGTGTTATATCATGTTTGTTAGCACTCTCAACCTTCTCTCCATGTTTTACCTGTTTTTTTGCCATCATTATTCTGTAATTATCATAAATGAATGTTTGGAAAGTTCTCCTCCTCCTTGTTGTCACAGTTAAAATATCTTATTAACAGATTTGTTTCCTTTGCCAGCAGAGCTATGAGGCACTAGGCCAAAGGCTGTCAAACAAGTTATCCATTTGGTCCATAGTCAGTGGCTAAATTTACAGTATCCATGAAAATCTGCTCCATCTCGCAGGAGAGTTCCCCTGGGTGAGCAAGCTGGGAACAGGCGGTTGGCAGAGCTGTTCCTGGGGAGAGCCCCAAAATTCCAGATACAGCCTAACTCCGCAGGAGCGATGGTCAGATCCGCCCCGGGCCCCGGGGACGAGCTGGCGGTGGCCGAAGCCGCGTGGGCGGAGGTGCCGCCACCTGGAGCGGGTGGTGGCTCGTGCCAAAGGGCTTTTTGTACTTGTGGTTAAAGATGGGGGCAAAAAAAAAAAGCGTGAGGGCAGGAGTTGGGGCTGTGATCATCCTGGGGTGTGCAAGCATTTATTCGATTTTTTCAATCTTAGCTTGTAAAAAGTTTTACCTACATAACTGTGAGATGTCATCTTAGAAAATATTTGCATGTTTTTCTCATTTACAGATTTTAGTTTAAAACATTCCCTACTGATAAATGTGTTCATCTATCTGAGTTGGTTATTTAACTTTTTTTAATTACTTTTGATGTCATTATAAGCGGGAGTTACATTTTCCAAAACATAATTTGTGGATTGCCAGGTTGATAACTTGAACAACACTGTGACTTGTGTTCTTTCTGCCAGCGTTCCCCAGTCTGGTGTGTTTTCCCACATGTTTATCGCAGGCATGAAGAAGATGTGCTCGGTTTTTTCAAGGTCATATAAATGATGCTTTTCCATTGGTGCAAATCTTGGAATTCCATTTTTTTTTTAATAGAGGAAAAAACCCAAACCCTAAAACCAAGAGGGAGCAAAAGTCCTCCTAAATACAGCTTTAACTGCAGAAGTGGAGCTGGCCTGCCTGCCCCTCCGTGTCACCCCCACGCCCCGCCTGTCCCTCGGAACTGAAGCTTATGTGTTCAGCGAGGCGGTAGGAACAGCAGTAACAACACTCTGAAGGTGCAAGAGCGATAAAAACAGGGACTGTCTTTGTCACACCCCTGGTGCCTGCATTATTTATGAGGCATTGTAAGGCTGATGTAAGAGAGTGCTGCAGGATAACCCGCTGGAGAGTTGGGACTTTCTTGTAAATGTCAGGCAAATCTTATTGGACATGACATTTAGAAAATTATCACTTGTGGTCTTGCATATCCCCTCTTAAATACTTTAATGAGAATTAAATAATTTTATTGTGTATATAACACTTTATCCCTCACCCTCCGTCATTCCTCTGTGCTCTCTATCGAGTTTTGGTTTGAAACTGTTGCAATCTGTCAGATTTTCTGCTTGGGGAATTGCACGGTCGTGCCCCTTCACAGCTGATCTGCAAAAGAAAATTTGCCATTACTTGAGTCAAACACGAACCAGTAACAGCATTTCACATAAATACAAAATGTGACAGCGGACATCAGATGTCTGTGCTGAGAGGAAAAAGCACAAGATGCAGAAAGGGGCAACAACCAATTCTCTTCCTTTATTCTCGCTCTCGCATGCTGCTGATGGCAATTCTCAAGGGTACGCCGCAAAAGAAATGCGGTTGTGGTGTGCTGGAAGGGTGTGCAGCGTTTCAGAGGTAGTCGTTATCGAGTGACACCTTGTATATCAAAGGATGGGATAAATCTTAAACCTATGGAAGCATATTGTGTATTTTGTCAGTACTGTGGCTGCAGAACTGGCTCGGTACCTACCGCGGGAAGAAGCAATGAGAAGTCAGGGACCGGTGTCTGAAGCAGTGTGATTTTGGGATGCCGTGAGGAGGTGGTCACGCTTTGCGTGTGATGCGCACGGCTGTAGTGCATTTCTGAAATGGAAAAGGAGTGCTTGAAGATATAGGATGTTTAGCCTTCACCGAAATGTGCCGCTGGTTATTTATTCCTGTAATAAATTGCTCAGGAAGAAGACTTCAGTGTTCCAGAGAGCCATCGCCATGCCGTGCTCCTTCCTATGGGGTGCGTTACACTTACGAGTATTTTACTTGAGAGCTATTTGCACCGCGAGGTCCATCGACTCCAGACTCTACACTTGGCGCTGCAGAAATGCGCACAAAATGGTCTCTTTCCAGATCTGCAGGTCTCTGGATCAGGAGTGTCCTTCTGGCTCACTAGAGATAGTTCCATTGATTTAGTATTACTGTTATGCATGAAATAGAACATATTATTCTACCTGATCGCAGAAGAAACATGGATACTTAATTGATGCTCTGGCCATCTTTTAAAAAGAGGAAACAGATTAACTTATTGTTGTTAATAGACTGTACAGTAATGAATGTTTACAAGATTATTTTTTTAATGATCTTTTGTTACTTAAGGCAAAATGTTTGAGGCGTTTGTTGTTTTGAGGCATTAAATATGTTTTGCAAGGTAATTAAGGAGATTAATGCTGATTATAATTGGTGTCCATTCAAAAATGTCAAACCTATTTAAGTGTATTTTTTCATAATAGTTGTTAATTAGTGAACTGCGCTGAAGTTTACATACAGAGAGAAGGAGTTAAAAGCTAATCAGGAGAAAAGTCATGCTGCTGCAGATGTGGAAGATGGGAGCAACCTGCAGCTGACTAACATGAGTCCAGGAACGAGTCAAATATGTTGCTTTTTCACTGATCTGTTATTTATTTTCTCCCACAGTATTTTAAAAAGCAGAAACGGTTAATCCCGGAAAGGACGGTGTGGAAATATTTTGTGCAGTTATGCAGTGCAGTTGAACACATGCACTCCCGCAGGGTGATGCACAGAGGTAACATTAATTCAGTCTCTTTTCACTGAATAATAATATAATGTTCCAATTAGTAAGCGCCTACATTCAAAAACAATTATGCTGATGTTCAGCCAATGCATGTTTAGAGAGGCTGGAGCTTGCAAGATGGATTTCTCCTTCTGTCTCTGCCTCATTGTTAAAGGATTCAGTCCGAAGTGAGCGTGGTATTAGGAAGATGAGCTGCTTTGTATTCCAGACACTGATATTAAGTAGAAGTGTCAAACTTGCTATTAGAAAAGTGTCAGAAGTAAAATGCTGAAACTACTGGATACAGTTAACTCTAAGAAATAGTCTTCGTTACATTAGCTGTGACCTTAGAGAGTTTAGAAGAGTTTTTCTGTCTTCCGAGCTTTTCTGAAATATTAATACAAATGTGTCTCGTGCTCTCATAACCTGTTCTTTATTTTCATTAACTATTTTTGAGTTTCTGGTCTTAGAACTTCTTGTAACTTCGTAACTGTCCAAAAATGATGTTGCTTTTTTCAGAGTAAATGAAATGCTTTGTGAAGGATTTGACCCAGGAAATGCAAATGTCCCCAAAGGCACCAATACCAGTCTCTGCTGCTTATTATTTCCTTTATCCTTTGAAGCAGTGAATTCTTCACTATTATTTTTTTTCAGCAGCATATCAGTTTTGCTCCTCTATACATCCCCTCGTGTAGCTGACCAGTTGTACCTGAATTAGGTCTGTAATTGGTGGCTGAAATTTGGAGCCTTGCACATTTAGTCTGCTTTAACGTGAGAGAAGAGCCTCGCTGCGTCAGTCCTGACACGACTGATGGGGAAACGGAGGTTCTACTAGTTCTTATGCTCCATGAGCAAACTGGGCTGTACAGAGCCCGGAGTTATGGGTACGCGGGGCAGTAATTTGCCCTTGGTGTGAGGGGACTATGGTGGGCAGAACAGTTTCCTGTAGAAAGCGATCGTTTCCAAAGAGAAGCAGGCTGATTTCTTTGGTTTCCATCAGTTAAAGAGGTTGCCTGTATTCTGTTGTGCTCTTTCCTACGTTTTCCCTCATTGGGATTTCTTGTGTGCTGGGAAGTACACTCTGATTCTTGTGTATGTGCGGAGCTTGAAGTCTTGGAAGATTCCACCTATCAAAGCTGTAGAGAGACACGGTGCTCCTTGAACCTCTGTTGTACAGAGAGCGCTCCAGGCTATGTTTCTATTGCAGTATTAGAACCAAATAACCTTTTGTGGCTTTGACCTTCTACCTTTTTCTTCTTGCAGACATAAAACCAGCCAACGTGTTTATAACAGCCACAGGGGTGGTGAAGCTGGGAGATCTCGGATTAGGCCGTTTTTTTAGTTCTAAAACCACTGCAGCACATTCCTTAGGTAAGATGGTACTTATGCAGTTGTCAGCTGTGGTGTTCAGGAGCGCTCTCTGTCATCTTACTGTGGCAGAAGCTTGATTCAGTGAACGCGTACTGTGTTTTCTATAGCATGTATTTTAAATGCTCTTTGTATGAAATTAATAGGCATTTTTTTGTTTTAAAACAACACTTCATATTTTTTTCTGGAAGGTCTGGCCTGGTAGGTGTATGTTTTGTAATAAATGCAGCTTTTCCACCGTAAATGGCATGTTCGCCTGCACTCTGCTAACTGGAACGCAATGTTGCACCACGGCCACCCTTAGCAGATGCTGGCCAGCAGCAGCGAGCGGCTGTGACTGTCG
This sequence comes from Chionis minor, assembly GCA_013398295.1. Classification (NCBI taxonomy): domain Eukaryota; kingdom Metazoa; phylum Chordata; class Aves; order Charadriiformes; family Chionidae; genus Chionis; species Chionis minor. The sequence continues at coordinate 771,922 of VZSF01010885.1, forward strand.
TCTGAGGTGCGGGAAGTGTTCAGAGCCCTCACGGTTCATCTGTTCCAAAAAGGGACTTCACTGAAACTCAGCTTAGGCTTTAGAGATCCACAGTTTCTTCATTTCTCCCACATACCTCAAGGTGGTTTTCCTGCTCTTCCGTTGGTGCAGCTGATTGTTCTTGCCAAAGTGTAGTACCTTGCTTATATTCTTACTGATGTGTATCCTCTTTCCACACTCTCCTACTTGGGATCACTCTGGATTTTTATTCTGTCCTCTGCTGTGCTTTGGTTTATCCCAGCTGCTTGTTATCCCCAAAGGCAGTGGTGTCACCAGGGTCCCCCCCGTGTTAGTGCATGTGTGGAACAGAACTCGAGCTGTTCCTGAAGTAGCCTCTGCTTTGACAGTGAGCTGCTTTTCCAGCCGGTTTTGGATCCATTAAATAGTTTCCTTTAGACAGATTTGAGTGTTTGCTTATAAGTAAAGTTATATAAGCCTTTGATAAAAGTATTAAGGTTGTAATACATCGTTGCTTCTGTTTCCCTCCCTCTGAAACCTCTTACCTTATTGTGGAAAAAAATTACATCATTTGGCGTGATGTTTTGTGGACCAGTCATCATGATGACGATTTGTTTCTTGTTGATTATACCTGCAGGATTTTTCTGGGAATTGAAGTTGACTGGTTTAGAACATCTGGGTTCCCTTCTCCCTCATTTTTACCGTTAGCCTTAATTACAGCTCTATAGAAAAGTATACAGTATATACAGGTCATTCTTTAAGTCTTACAGTGTAAAGTATTTCATAATTGTGTTGGTAACCTCTTGAGGCGGATGATTTTCTGTTTTTATTAATGGATGTCAGTTTTTTGAGTCACAAAGGAAATTCTGTGTTACAGCAATGAAGGAACTTTGGCTTTTAGCGCAGTATTTAAGCTCGTTTACATTTAACTCTCACAGTTGATTTTGGAACACACAATGTTTGTTTCACTATTTGTCTTTGTGCAGTTTCCTCCACTGAGTGTGAGTCTTACTGGATTGTTCCTTATATGTGTACAAACTTAAGTGATAATAGTCACTAACAGCACTGGGGCTTCTCAGTGCACAAGAAAAGAAGATATATGCCTTATTTTGTGTATGTTTAAAAAAAAAAATTAGGCATTTCTGCAGTTTACTTTCATCATTAGATTTCCCTTTGCATCAAAAACTATCCTAGGTTGTATACACTCTATACTTAATAGATTAAAATAAGTCCTCTTCACAGAAATTTACAATCACATCATCTGAACAGGCAAAAATATGATCATGTCTAATTATATGATCTTACCTAGTTTGACTGCTGCACTTATTATATTAATAAGAATTGGGGCTTGGAAACTGGCTGCACATGTAAGCCAAGCCTGTGACCTTTACCAGGGTTGCTCTCTTAATTGAGAAAGCTCGTGTAGGAGGAGTTAAGCCTCTTCTGCGTGAACCTTGCTCTTCCTCAAATCAACAGCATCCTGGAAACGGGTGAAGAAGGTGGGAAACGCTACAGGAGCAGCAGTGAGGGACACTGGAGACAGTGTGGCGTGTTGTGGGAGGGATGGGCACACCCCCATTTCCTTTACAATCCAAAACCCCACAGATTTGAAGCTCTATTTATTTTTTTTTTTTTTGTAATTTGCCAGACACATAGGTTTTGTAGCAGCAGGAATTCTACTGATCTGGGGTTTGGTTTAATTAAGACACTTGTTTAAGTAGCCATGAGTGATGAACACCCTGCAAACGGGAGCGTGGTACCCAGGCTGCGATGCCGGGCATTTCCCGTAGTCACGTTGCCCCGGCAACCACCCTGAACCGTCATTTCTCTGGTTGCTGACCCATGAATTGAATGCATGGCTTATGCAAATATATTCATCTAATTTTTTTTTCTTTCTTTGTATTTGCTAGCATCAGACTGGCATAAAAGGGCATTAGGCAGTACCATGACCCGTCTGACAGGTGTACCACCGGGCTGCGGCAGCGCGGCCGCTGCCGTGTCAGGAATGGGAGCTGTAATTAGAGCAAAGAACAGAATGAACGTCAGCCGAATTACCAGGCAGCAGATCATATTTGTCAGGAAGGATTGCATACATAAAAATTAAGTGACAGTACATGCCGGGGTAATGAAAGAAAAATGAAAGATTTGCCTGTACACAGCTCGTGAGATGCAGGCGAGCGCCTTGCAGCAGCGGCAGGATGCCTGACCGGCAGCACAGCGGGTCGGGAGCAGCGCGGGGCAGCAGGCGACCGTGAGGCAGGGAAAGCCCTGGCCCCTGGAAAACCTCCGCGGGCAGAGCTGCGAGAGGGGAATGTGGGCACCTCCTGGCTCGCTGAGTAACAAGACACTGTTGGGAAAGGCAGCGGTATTGTGGGATGGGCGATAAACACCAGGAACCCCAAGTGGCACCTTTTCTCCCGCTTCCCCTTTTCCCCGCGTGAACCTTTCCATAGGGAAGAGCTCTTGCTGCGCAAGCTGCTGCAGAAAACTCCCATGGTTTAAAGGTAATGAGTGTAGCTAGGGTGGATTTTACTACTGCTTACTATAACGTGGTGGCTTACCCTCCGTCCTTCCCAAATTTAGCTCCCCCATAGCAGAAGCTCCAGGATTTAGTTTAATGGAGATGGATTCACATGTCACGGGAGCTTCATTTTATTGGGAGGCATAGGAGGGAATGGGGGGCAGTGCAGCGTGACGTGAGACGACATGCTTTTTCCTTTTTTCTTTTTTTTTTTTACTATTTTTTGTAAAAAAACTTTTACAGCCTGTTCTTTTGTAGTTTGTAACATCAGCGTTTGACTATATTCATAATCTTTTTCTTTTCCTTTTTTGGGTGTCATTTGTGTGGTTATTTCCCCCCCCGAGGAGCCCCGCGATACCTGTTTGACAGACTGTTTCACTGCAGAACATGACTGTGCTGCACCCAGGGCTTTGCGCTCGCTAATAATGAAATGACATCGGGATGCTGGAGTTTGGGGGTGTGACACCATGCGGTCTGGGTTGATTTGATAGTACTAGTGTGTGACGTGCTTTCAGGTGTCACTTCTTTCATTCAAGATTGAATAGGACTAGGAGTGGTTTTTTGTCCCTTTTAAATGTTTGATTGTGTCCATTATTTATTTTGTTGATCTCCGAGGCGGGCATCCAGAGGATTATCTTGTCAGTTAAGGCTATTCTGATATGCTTGTTAGAAAATTTAGGTCATTAACTGCTATAAAACCTAATTAGTTACAAGACAAAAAATATAAATAGCAGAGCATGTTTGAAAACTGCAGAGACTTCGGAAAACAGAACAGTAAGCTGGGAGATTTTGTTTTACTAGGAGCTCTAATAAATACAGAGAATTGCCATTAATACTAAAATGGATACCTTTACTGTGAACTGGTATAATGCCCATTTTTAGCCAAATAAACTTGGCATTATCCAAAGATTCTGACTAGCTTTACTTTTTGAAGAAAAAAGGAAAAACCGACCCCAAAACCAAAAAAAAACCACCCCCAAACCAAAAACCAATTTTACACAGAATAGTCTTGTCTTGGAGCAGATGATTTATTTTTTATTCTTGGACAAGAATAAACTTGGAGCAGATTTTCCTTTTGGGGGATGCATATAAGTCACAGCTTCCCAGTTTGGAACATGCGAGGAGCTGTGGATTGGAGTACGTGGGGTGTTACACGTTCCTTCTGGTTTCTTGTTGGATCTGAGGGAGAGCAGGGAGTAACTGCAGTCCGGAGAAGAGCTCTTTTGTAAATGGTCTATTTGTGGTCTTTTTTCTTTTGCTTGTCAAGCCGATTTGCCATCTGAACCAAAATCACAGTACTTCAAGGGGCTAGTAAGTGGTACTTATTCGGAAAAAACGGACACAAGAAAATTGCGTACAGTTTCAACAGTCAGTATTCTGTGCGATTCGAGAAATTTTGGCCTTTTGGTCTGTGCCTGTAGTACAATAGCTGTGGAAGAAAAGATTGCTGCAGAATTACTGCAGGTATATTGTACTATCTGTGTGTTAAAAAAAAAAAACAAAACAAAACCCAAAACCGAACAAAAAACCCCGACAACAACACAACAAAAAACAACAACAAGAACCCCAAACAACCCCAAAACAACAAGAAAACCCCCACCCCAAACAAACAAAAAAAACTATAAAGGGGTGTGTGTGTATGTAATTAAATGTAATGTAATTAAATACTAGTAAGAAAAAATACAGCAACAGGTCTTGTAAAAAACAGCTGCGATATTATGCACAAAATGTTTGCTCTTTTTTGTAAGAATAAGTAGATTTAATCTTTCTTTTTTTTTCTTTTTTCCTCCCCTTGAAAAAATTACTAGGGGTGCCTCACACTGAGGTTTGAAGGAATTTAAAGTATATTTTAGTGCCTTTGACCACTGTTTCACTTTAGCTAATTCCCAAAAGTTGAGCTAATTCCCAAATTCTCCTTCTGGGAAAAGGCTTCAGCCTTTGTGTTGGAAATATACCCCAGGTAATGCAAACGTTTAGAAACATACTTAGAAAGCAGCCTACTTTTAAATAAGGCTGTAGTTTTTCTTGGTAGCCTGCAAGCGTGTCCGGAGAGATGAGATAGGTGACAGTTGTGGACTTTCATTTCCAGGTAGAATTACTTCCCTGCTGCGTTTGTACCACCAGGTATTATTACAACATACTAAAATATTTTTCTCAACTGTATGTTTTTTCATGGAATGCGTAATAGCGTGTCTTACTTGTTAAAGCTAAACTAATAGTTCTGGAAATACTTAATTATTATTTTAAAATCTGGGCGTGTTTCTGTTACTCATAGGTGGCATCACAGGTGTTTGAGCATAGTTTTCTGCCTTTTTCATTTGTAATGAGCACGTTTCAAAAATCACAAGTATTTCAAAACATTGCAAAGTTTGTTTTGACAGGAGTGGAACATCTCTAGAAGGAAGGGAATGCTTTAATCAGTATTACCCCTTTGAGGCCCGCGTTGCGCTCTGATATCTCTTGGTTTGAAACTGGGAATACTCTGTAAAGATACAATAAAGGTCAGAATTTGTTAGGTTCTTTCATATTCAGAACTCTGTTCCCTGCTGTGAGAAAGAAAAGTGATAGATTCAGAAACACCGTTCGGCTCAGTATTAAAGATTAGCTGGAAGGTGCTGGTGAAGGCGGAACAATAAAAGCTTTCCTTGTCACTTGTTCTTGTACTTTGCAGCCAAATATGGCTATGGAGTTTGATTAATTTCAAGAGATGCTTATTTTTTTATAGCATTTAAAAAATCCCAACGTACAGAGCTTATTAAAATATTTGGAAATATTCTGCACTGATTTCAGTCTAACGGCGGTCTGGCTAAAGCTGGGGGCGAGCGCTGCTGCAAGAGCCTCGTCCGTGGTGCGTTAAATCCAGCCGGTGGGGCTCTGGATCCAGAGTCTCCCGCGGGTGCGAATCCCGTTTGCTCCTGTTCCTGCTCCGTGCAGCGAAGGATGCAGCACTAATCGCTGCTGAACCGCGTCTGCGCAGGGGGAAGCTCCGTATAGAAAATAACGACCCTGTGTGTGACTGCACTAATAACCCGGCCACTGCCACTTTCACAACAAAACTCCTCTGATTCAGGCTGGAAGACACTTTTAAAACGAGCGAGTGTGATCTTCCCTGTGTAGTGAAAGACTCGCTGAGTTCGGAAGTAACGTAGCTCGTCACCTGGGCTTTCCGTGGCAGTTGTGGGAATTCCGCTCGGAGCAGCTGTGCATCCCGGTGCTGTAGTTGCACAGGTAGGGCTTTTAGCTCAAACTGTATAGGAGAGGAAAGGAATTTGAATTTTATTTCTGGAATAACTATGCCACCTTTGCCTGTGTGTTTTCCTGGTGAAACAAAAGGCTCTGCTCTTCAACTACCTGGGAATAACTAGCATTTCCCTAACTCGGGTGTTGCAGATATCCCGGGCCGCTGGGCCGTGTTGGAGCTGTGCACAGACAGTGCTGGGGAGAGCAGGGAGAACGTCGTTCTGGTACCGCTGCAGCAGGCTGGTCCGCAGTGACGTGCTTCGCCTTTCAGGAATAGAGTGGGAAGATCCTTACTTAGCCGTAACCTTCTCTACCGCTTTGCGACCTTTTTAACTTTAAAGGCATTACTCCACCAGCTGGTGATTAACATTAAATCTGAACAATATTTTGTATTTACAGCAGGGCAAATGCCAAAGAAAGTTTCTGATTAATAGTCTCAGATTAGCCTATTCTTGTCAAATTGACTAATGTGATGCAATGGCGAGCGCTGACTGATTGCACTGGCAGCCTTGTGCGGTTTTCTAGAAGATGCTCATTACAGGAGATTCCCATGTAATGTCGGACAGGCCATAAAGAGAATTGGGCTTGTCAGTCTTTTATCATGACAGTTATTTAAAAATTAATGCATCAGTTTTGAAACGCAGAGACCTGCTTGTTCGTGCATTTGCTGACAACGCTACAGTAATGATAGGTAAATGTGCGAGGTAGACTTCACGGAATCAGCTCAGGCGTGGACTGCTCCGCGCAGCCATTAATATAATGGAACAGATTAATGCGCAGAAAATCAAATATGGACTATAACGCACTCAACCGTACTACAAACCCTGTCATTCTGCTTTGATCGAAGGTCTTTTTAAGGCATTATCTGAAACGACAATTTTAGCCTACCCAGCAGACCCCTGCTAATGTGGAAAGCAAGGCCATAACTTTAGAGCCCACATGTCGTTATTTGCTCAGAGCTTGCCACGCGGTGACCCGGAATAACCGATCGCGGGGACAGCTACGGCTGGAGGCCACCCCTGGCACCAGCACTCTGAAGCACGGAGACTTTGGGGAGCAGGAGTGGGAATGATCCTGGTGTTCCCTTCTGCCAGCTGTGTGCCGCTGCCCACCCGTGCTCCGCTCCTGTGCCCGCTGGCCGCGAAGGGCTCGCCTATCTTCTGCTTCGGCTGCAGCATGCTCTCTCCTGGCGGATTGGAGACAACCAGCAGCACTGGGAAGCTGAAGGCAGGGAAGTGTCGTACGCGCTGGAGCTCAGCGGGGACTTACAAACCGTCTTCAAGAGAACTTCACGTAATGAATCATCGTCTCTTCTGCAGCTGCATATTTTTAAGCAGGAAAGTGAATCAGTGCTATTTCAACCAAGTCAGTTGTTTTGCAGAAGTCTGGCAGATGTGTGGGAATTACTTGGAAAGCTGTGCTGTCCATCGTGCACATCTTGTCTGCACATGGGAGAGATCCACGGAAAGCCCTGTCGGGTTCTTCAAGTTCTGTCTTGCTTTTGGTGTTCCGTGGAGTTACTCTGTGCAGTCTGTTAAAAATTATGAACTATTAACAGAACTCTGGTCTCAGCCATACATGGAGGCCTCTCGCTGGCAATTCAGACCAGCCAGATCTGGGACAGTGTCAGTCTGGCACGCTCCTAGGCTGGATAGCATATTGCTGAGCATGGAAATATAATAATATCCATGTGCTAGGTGTCCAGTGTTGTAGTTTGTATAGGACTTGCAAAAGTGTAATTTCTTGTTGGCATACTCTTCACATTGAAAGTGAAGTAATTTCCCGTTTGAATGACCTGCAAGGACAGGCTGAGTTTATCATATAGGGCAGCTGATGACTGAAAGTCTTGGGGGACCAAATAAATGAGGCAGTCAGGGCAGTGGTCCCCTTTCGAGATTACTTGTTCTATTTTGGTAAGTAGAGTTTTATATACGTATTCCTGTAACGTTTTCTGTTTCACACTGATGCCAAAGGATTAATTTCACATTATATGCTACATTTCTGAATATCTCTCAGTAAAAATTGCTGAGGTTAGTAGACTCAAGGTTTGGGCATATAAATGTATGACAAAAATACAGACTAAAGATTGAAGGGTGTTGGCTTGGGGGTTGGTGGTTTTGGTTTGAGGCAAGCTGCTGAGTTTTCACCCCAGAGAAAGCAAATGCCTTGAGTATTTAAGGTGGAGTAGCTGGTGCAACACGATCCCAGTTTACCCCACAGAAGATTTAGGGCTTCAGAATGCTGATATGGTAGAGACTTTAGTAATGGGGTAAACTGGGAGAATCTGGCGCATATGGCACCCATGCTTCCAGCAAGACCTACATCAGGGGGGATGTTGGAGATGCTTTGGAGTAAATTGGATAAGTGCATGCTAGCATTCACACTACTAATTTCAAATCAGTGCTCAAACTAAGAGAAGATTTTTGTATTTCTCCTTCTTCCAGCTGCTGTTAGGATGCTGAGGTACTGAGGACGAGCATTGTCCGACTCCTCAGGGACTGCCCCACGTCTGACTGTTCCTCTGTGTCTTCCTTTATATCTGTATTGGGACTTCTTTGGGCTGGAACCATCTTTTTGTCTTGTGAGGCCAGGCCTTGCACGGTGCCTGTGTCCAAGGATCCTGGCCTGTGGCTAGGTTTTCGGGATGACAGGGGAATGCAGTTGAGTTCGGACTCCTGCGTGTGCTCAGCACGGTGTGGTATAAGCTGGAGGGTCCCCAAAGCGATTTTGCTGAGATATTGCCCTAACGGCAGCAGCTTTGTGCCGGGGCAGCTCTGCACAGGGTGGGGGGATTTTGCCTTTCGGGAAGCCGTTGCCCTCTGCCCCAGAACTCACTTCTCCCCTGCAGTGCGCAGGCGCCGGGGGAAGGTGGTGGCTGCTCTTCCCCCCCACCTCTAACACCATCCTTCGTCTGCTTGTTCGTCTTGCAGCGGTCTGCAGTCGGCATTGCAAATGGAGAAACTGTAAACTGAATGTTACAGGCAAATTAAACATTTGCCATCTTGTGAGGAAAGGTCCTTAATTAGGAGAAGGATACACTGGAATGCCAGAAGCGCCAAAAAAAAAAAAATTGACAGAGGGACGGGCAAGCAGGGGAAGCAGGAGAAAAGAGAGCATAGCAAGTCCTTGGATGTTTTAATAAATGATGTATCTGAGGATTATTTGATGTAGTTGAGACTGTCAGGATGTCTTGTATTTTCAGTACCACAAATGAAACTTATTTAGGATTTAAAAAAGAACCTTTTTGAGGTAAGGAATTTATTAATAATTTCCTGTAACTTCTGTCCAAAATGCTGGAGTAAATTTCTTTTGATAAAATACAGACTTCTGGAAGTACGTAGAAATCCCACAGCTTCTGACGTGGCTGCAAGTTGGAGCAGTGTTTTTAAATTTTGGAGTGATTACCTTGGTTCTTTCAGAAAGTTTTTGAGTACTTGTCTGGTGCTGGGCTCGTTACTTCCATTTCTCTGCTGCAGTGAATGGTCTCCTGAATGCTTAAAAAGGTTCTGTCGCATCCGGAGCTGCCATGCCACGCGGCCGGTGCGGTGTGTGGCGGTGAACGTCCCATCGATCTGCTGTCACGGGGCTCTCGTTGTAGCAGAGCACAGTCACGACGTCTGACTCGCGGGTTCAGGGCTGTTGAGTGTGGCTGAGCCTTCACCATTGCTCTGTCTGTCCGAGACCCTCTGAAGGGACTTGGAAGACTAGAAAGGGACAAAAATGGTCCTCAGACTTCAAAAATACAGAAGATATTTTCAGTAATGTTCACCAGTCCTCTAGCTCTGTATGTGATAATATATTTGGTTTTATGCCTTCAAAACCATGACTTGTTTCCAAATTTTTGTGCCAATCTTTTATAATTAGCTATTCATGCTAAACCTAATCCTTTAATGAAGTCAGACTTCTCTATAATACAGGTTGCACAGTTGCTTTTTAAGACGGTAACTCCTTGTTTGTTTGTTTATTTTTTACAGTGGGAACTCCATACTATATGTCCCCAGAAAGAATACATGAAAACGGCTATAACTTTAAATCTGATATCTGGTCTTTGGGCTGTTTATTGTATGAGGCAAGTATCTTCTAACTTTTTTTTCCCCCGGGTTTGTCTTAACTGCGCAATACGGTACAGGAATTGAGTAGGTCAGACTTACTTTAGCTTAACTGTTGACAAGTCTTACGAAAATTTGACTCTTTTTGTGCTCATCATGTGCTTTTTGAACATGAACAGCAAAGGGATTGTGCCAAACAGCACAGTACTTACACAAAGTTAATTTAGTGGGTCAGAGTAGATGTTGAGGACATAAAAATAAACAAGCCGGCTTACTGCATTCTTTCTTCCTGCTGTGAGCAGAGCCGTTACTGGGGCAGCATATTCCTTGTTTCTCCTGAGTACTGCATTTGTTTTAAAAATAGCAAATTCATTTGAATGTAACCTACTGCTTTGTTAATTTGAATTCTGACCAATTGGAATATTTTAAATTTGGGAGTTTTCAATAAAGAAAAATAAAGTTTTTATGTAATGTGAAGTCAGTTTCTCTAACTTTATTAGACTATAACTGGAATTATTTCTATTTGTACATTGTCTTCTAGCCAAATGCACATATACAAAGCAGGCACACTTTGTATGAAAAGTGTGCAACTTTTTCTGAAAAGGTATTACATATATTTTGACAGTAAGTGCTATGATTTTATAACAGTACTTTGAGTTTTGTGATTTAATTTTTAGCAGGAATCAAGGAGTATTGAACAGTCTTGTACACTTATAATCTAGTCTTAATCTTTTTTAGATGTATGCATCTTTGCATTCAAGTGAACAGGCATGTCGACATTCAGAAAGCTTTTATTCCAGCTCAGAGAATTAAAAATCCCAGGGATATTTAGTAATAAGAATATTGCTCACATCCTCTTTGGATAATACATCATGTGAACTGATGACATTTTGCTTCTCACTACAATTTCTAGTAACCACATGGAATCGGAGAATAAACAGAAGCATAGTTTTATTTTCACCACATCAGAGGTGAAAATTACTATAGTTAAGCGTGTACTTCAGTTAGTTGATGCCATAAAAGTAACTTTTCCCATAACATTGGTCTTCCCAGCAGGAGTTCAGTGCTCGTCACTGTTTCTTCTGGGAAGAACACTTGTCTAATACAACCGAGCGCTCGTTGAGCGAGGCAACCCCCGCTCCTTGGTGTGTTACCAAGCCCCGAGTCGCACAGTTCGATAGTGCCGATTTGCTGTTGGCAGAGCGTGGAAGTGGCGCGTGGCGTGTATCTTCCACAAGAGACGGGAGCCAGGGACTCGGTGGATAACGGATAACGTCCTGCGGAAGGGACCGAAGCAGTCCCGGGGCTCCGCTCCAACAGCCCTTTGCTTCTCGCGTGTAAGACAGCAGCACAGCTGGCCCAGATACCGTTATGGGCTTGAGCATGGTCCAAAAAATGCTCTTGGGGAGAAAAAAACCTCACAACTGTCCGTTCTTTTTATACTCCTACCAGTGTCCATCAAAGGTGGACACTGTCTCCACGGTGCTTCGGGCAGGCTGCTCACAAATGCTGCGTGGCACAGAGTTTCAGTAAGGACAAAGCCGTATCTGGGTGCCTGGCATAAATGTCCCCTGAGTCACCACGAGCAGCGTAACGTCCCAGCCTTGGCCCTGCTGGTGTCAGAGCAAAGAGCCACGAGATCCACTTTGGGGGAGACACTGGAGCCCAGCATGGTTGTAGCACTGTTTTATTGTTAAAATTCCATGGGATGGGAGGGAGAGAAAGAGCCTAAGACACCCTACTTGATCAAAAATATTTGGAAAACTGTGAACTTAAATGGAGTGCCTTTGTGCCTGTCCTCAAATTGTTGTTACCTCTAGTGAAAGAATTCAAGAGACTTTTAATAATTCCTGAAGCAGCAGCAACATACCATGAAAAAGCTGGTATCTTTTTATCAAGGATGGTTGTGCTTGTAGTGCTTCTAATGAGCTACTGAAAACTGGAATAATACAGTATTGCTGTAGGTGTCTGGGTCTGCCAGTGGTGTTTGAAAGGGAATTTGGAGACCCTTCTGTGGGAACGGGGGAAGGAAGCCTGAGCTCCCAGTAATTCATTATGCCGAGTAATTCCAGGCTCACTTCCTAAAGAGGAATTCTCGGGTTCAGGCTTTGCCGAGTGGAGGACTTTGGCCCTGTCGTGGTGTGTCGGACTTGCCAAGTCTGTCAGCAACAGCCGAAGTTGCACACGTTGGACAGTGCGACGTGCGCTGCTGCAGCGTGCGGCAGCTCCGCCAGGCTGCTCTGAGGCGTTTCTGGGGCTGAGCTCTGCTGGAGATGGGATTCCAGATTTATGCAGAGAGAAATATTTAGTGTTGCGCTAAGATATGTTTTTGTTGCAGGCAATATGGTCCCCTTATGGCACAGCAGTCTTGGTACTCCTTATCTTTCAAGAAGCTGACTTAATTGCACGCTAAACATAATTCTCTGGTAGGAGTAGCAGTACTATAGTAACATGTGAAAGATTTGGCATGTGAAGCATTTTTAAGTTTAATTCCTATGTAGGTAAGCCTTAACTTTGTGATCAGGGGCTGTGGGAGCTTGTGAATTCCCAGGAGGACTGGGCAGTTACCAATTTGTGTTCAGCAGATAAACAGCTACTTGACTTCTTCAACTTTCTCGAACTCGGAAAACTAAAGATCAAATTCATATGTCTTTGGAGGAGCTCCGTTTTATCTTCACTAATTTCTTGTAACGAGCATGTCTTTCCATTTGGCTTAAAAGTAAGGAAGCGATGTTTGTTTGGTTATGAGTCACTTCTGATATTTCTCCAGCTAGATTGTGTAGATAAGCTGCAGAGAGATTTAATGTACAAATTGCCTTCAGAGACACGCGTGTCCACTGGAATCCACTTAGGGAACATTGAGGGGTTTGGGATGTGATGCCACATAGCACCACTTAACTTTGACATTGATAATCATACAGTGATTTTTATTAAATCTTATCAATATAGTAGTAACTGTCTTCATCCCTCACTTCCTGTAGATATCTGTCAACAAGATAACTTGGAGGGGATAGAAATAAGTTGTTAATTCCCAGAATATAGCTACAAGCAATGGCTTTAGCAGTTCTGGCAAGACGATCAATTTAAACACTAACAGTGGTTCCTGTATATGTATTTTTTAACCAGTCATACTGCATGGTGGTCATTTTAAATGGAGATCTCGCTGTCCTGCGGTAATTGCTCTAATCAAAACGTCAGGAGCAAACCCCAGCGTGGCATCACTAACTGTTGTTAGGGAGATGTTTGGAGCGCCCGTGGTCACGGCCCCCGCAGCCCTGACTGGTTTAGGCAGGACGCGCATGCTCTCTCTTCCCACTTTAATTCCCTGTTTCCACCCCAAAACCCCACGGTGTTTCTTTTTTGTTCCTCCTCTTCTGCATGTGGCTGCTTAACCAGACTTGGAGGGAAAAGTTAATGGGAATTGAAAAATCCCTTTCAACCTTACTGGCATTATTGATGTTTGTATTGAAATCTCAGAGACCTTGTTTAACCTTTGATTGCCTTCAGTGCCTTCCCTAATGTACCCATTAGTGGTTTTCTTGGAACGGTCTTGCGTGCTGGGCTCTCCAGTTTTGTTTTAACTGATTAAGAGCAGTTTGCTATCAATCTCTAATTGGAGATTAGGGTCTCTAATTGGAGTCCGTAATTTTTTTCCCCGCTGATTTGCTTGTTCCTGTTATGACAGTCATGAAGTTACAGTGATACAACTTCACCTTGTGCCTTGAAAAGCTTCCAAAAGGCCACGAGCACGGGGCAGTCGGGGCTGTGCCCCGTTCACAGGCCCGTCCAGGTGACTCTCCCGCCTCGGGTCGGCGGGTTACGAGGAATGTCTTGGCATCGCTACTGGAGAGAGTGGTGACGGCCGGAGAGGGCGACGCGTCCCTGTTCCCCAGCCCGCTCGCAATTCCTCTTCTCGCCCCGCCTGCAGCGAAGCCCAGCCAGTGTCACTGGCGCGGCAGAGAGCTCGAGCTGCGTTACTTGGAGCATTACAGAGAGAGAACTGAACAGGCCGGGAATCTTCTCAGATGTTTTTGGGAGCTGCGTGCTCAGTTCATTGTGTCCTGCAGTGTAATTTGGGTACCTTCCTGTATTCTGTGTTGCCATTTGTAGCCTCTCGGGATATCTGATAGATGTGTCTGGAAGACCTTCCTGAGAAATATTTTAGTCTGGTGGTTCATAAGCAGATAACCTTGGAGATTTGGCCAGAATATATATTCCTACTGCTCGGAATGGCTCGGCACTCATCGCAGAGGGTTTCTTGCCCCGTGGGGTTGTCTGGTGCAAGGTGACCCCGCAGCTGAGGGGTGTTTTCCCTCATTTCGCAGAGCAACCGGGGTGTCTTGCAAATGAGCCGGGAAGAAACATAGTAACTTTAAATTATTTGAAAGATACGTTTCTGATTTAACCCCGGTGTAGTTTATCTTGGTGTGTCCCTCATTGCTTGGCACTTGGGCAGGTGTTAATGGTACTGAGGTTTGGGCAGGACGCCACGGCCTGCTGCTGGAAACCCTGCCCCGATCAAACCTGCTGCTCCGCCACCAAGTCACTAATAATCCATCAATCTGGATTCCTAGCGGAGGATAATGGAGTGGAGGATCTGGTATTGACTTTTTTTAATTCTGCTGGGAGCTGGCTGTGTGCGTCAGCAACAAGACAGTGTTCTTCAGGCAGCTTTCACAGCGCATGGTAACGAGCAAAAGACTAATAATCATCAAATAACCCCCTGTTAAAGCCGTAGTGAGAAACATCAACTTCAGCTGGCCCCAGTACGAGAGGTTTGCCCATTCCATGCGCCTTGGAGCAGAATGATTTTCAAAGGTCTGACCGGAGTGGCTGGTACGCGCAGTCGCCCAGGGGTGGTTCGTCAGAAGGCGCATGGCTGTGCCGCCTCCGACAGGCGGCGGGAGCGGCACCGGGTAACACCCTGCACTAATCCGCAGCTGAGCCCGGCGCTGCCGGTGCCTGCGGGTGGGTGTGCGGCGCTCGGGCGCTGCCGGGGGAAGCGAGAGAGAAGGCGCTGGGCTCGGCGTGTCACCGCCGAGGGCCACGGCTTCGCCCGCCTTCTCTGCCCTCAGCAGTGCCCGTGCTGCTACGGCTGCTTGTCCGAGGCTCGTCGCTGAGTGTTTGTTTAGACCTCCTGGTTGAGAACTTGCAGTGTAAATGGTTTTCCACACACAAAGATGCAGTTTCCTTCCTGAAGCTTAAGTAGAATATAAACACATCTTTGTGAGCAGTCTCCGCGTGCCCTGGGAGGAATCCTTCCCTGCCCAGAGCCGTCCGTCCGTCCTGCTCTCCCCGCTGTACAAACAGCCTGTTCGTCTCAGGCATCTGTCACTTCTGGAGATGCAAGTACTGGGTTCATCAAACAGAGTCAAAAGAGGAAAAAGTCCAGGTTGATTAGGAAAAGTTTCAGGAGTTTGGTTCCCACACCTGCCTGAAATGCTCTTTCCTAAATAGCGGATTTCCAGCAGGAGGGGATGTTTGTTTTGAGGTTGTTTTGTTTTTTTTTTAAAGGCTGAAGTACATTGCTTGCACTTACAGGATTCTTCATATTCCAGGTAGCCAAATGTCCCAAAAAAATCAATTTATCCCTTGTAGTTGTCTATTAAAAATGTACTAGTCGCAGAGGGTAGATGAACTCACTGTTATCAATATGATTAAAACTGAGGAAGATTGAAACCATGATACGGTGTTGCAGACAGAAGAGCTGCTACGTGTTAAAGAGATGATCATGTTTCTGAGAGGCTTCCGTAGCCGTCTCTGAGCCTGTTGGTTTGTAACCGATTGGCTGTGGAGAGTCTCAGAGAGCGACATGATCACTCGCTCACTGTCAAAGAACAAAATTTGGTCTTGGACGTGAGCAGGGCTGGGGACTACCAAATCCTCTGCATTTCTGAAATATTTTCTGTTTTTTCTCTCCAGATGGCAGCTCTTCAGAGTCCTTTCTATGGAGATAAAATGAACCTGTTTTCTCTTTGCCAGAAAATAGAGCAATGTGACTACCCCCCTCTTCCAGCTGAACATTATTCTGAAAAGGTAAATTGGGGAGTGTTTTTGCAGGGGAGTGTGGGGGGGGTGCAGTGAAGGTCCTCCCCGCACCGGGGAGAGGGGACCCGGAGGAGAAGCTCCCCAGATCGGAAGCAGAACAGGAGATGGCCAGAGTGTCCGAGTACCTGCAGGGCTGGCTGAGGAAGCTCTTGTGATGTCTGAATATCAACAAGCTGAATTAGGGCAGAAAAGAAGATTTCTTAATGTGGGGAATATTTTGAAACTAGAAGTTTGTGACGCTGGCAAAAATCAACACTGAACCGTGGGAAAGCCCTCTCCTTTGTGTCCTTGCCCTTAAAATAACACACCATAAAATGGTGCTTAAATTTTTGTTTATGAAGTCTCAGTGTGTAACAAGGGGAGTAAGAAAAGGGAAAGGTGGGGAGAGGAAGGCTACTTAGTTTAATGCAGTAAGAGTCCATACGGCAGCGCTACGGGGCCTTTTTAAAGTGGATTTTGTGCAGATGAAGGCGGGGGGTGGAGAGCAGTAGCTGAACTGGAGTATATAAGAAAAATCGTCACAGTGCATGCTTGCTCGGTGATGTTTCATTGCAGCTGCAAATGTGTGGTGTTTTTGTTCAGAGCCTTTTGAGCTGGGTTTTTAATTACTTCGTTCCCTCACCTAGACAAACCAGCTGTTTTTCCTTACCTCCTCTTTCACTTACAGTTGCCTTCTATTTGCAAGGAGGTGGCTAATGTAATTTTAAATGTTTACCAAATCCTTTGGGGTTTTTCTTTTGTTCTCCCTCAGAGTTCTGAGGAGCGAGAGGCGGGATGCCGGGGAAATACCGTACACGGCCAGCAGCAGACGGTCTGGTCTCCACCCCGGGAGGGACCCTGCACCATACATTTTACATTTCACTTAGTTTTTTACTTGCTAAGTAACTCATGCCAGAGATTATTTGAGAACGGTTCTGGGGCAGTGGATTTTTTTTAATTTTTTTTTCCCCAAGCTGCTGTAGCAGCGAGTCCCGGCTCTGCGCGTTCCCCTTCCCGTGCTGTTGCAGCATGCGTTTCAGGATATGCCTGCTGGCAGCAAGAATTAGTGTAAGTTGACAGATGTGTTTCCTGTCTTTACAATTACTGTCTGTTTGCTTCCCTCTGGCAGTGCTAAAGAGTGTGTGTAGTGTAGTGATACAATCCAGGGTGAGAAGGATGGTTTAAAGCTCAAAGGCTTCCCAGAGAACCAGACTCCAGATGGTGTTCATGCACTATTAACGGATGCTTGACAAAGTCAGAGGAGGGCTGTGCCGTTGGCTGTAGCTCATCTCGCTGCATTAGCTGCTGCTTCTGACTGAAACAGCAAAGAGCTGCAATTTTGTGAAGATTAGAACATGACTCCACCACGAACAGCATTTGTTTTAGTACATACTTGTAAAGATTGGATTTTCAGATGCCTTCGGAGCAGACAGCCGAAGGGGAAGGTGTGTTGGTGTCTCCAGCAGCCGAACCAGATGGACCGTGCGGGATGGGAAGGGAGGCAGCTGCCTGCAGCAGCGAGTGGCACCAGGAAGAATTTGTTCTTCCCGGGACCGGTGGGTGGGTGGTTATCTCTGTCTGGACGTACGCATTTTCCTTAAGGAGCAAATGTCTCTGGTTTAGATTGAAAGGGCAGAGTCTTTACAACCACTCGAACGTCGTCACTGCCGCAGGTTTGTGAGTGATGTGGGAAAGCAGAAAAGCCTCGGCATCCTCCCGCCCGAGGGCAGGGCTGAGGATTAGGCCCTGCCATGCTACCGGAGTTTTTGGTGAAGCTCCAGGGCCGTCGGCACGTCTTCCCTTCACCGTGGTAATGCGGTCCTGAAGCACCGCGTCAGCTGTAGGCTGGCTGCTGATCTCATGAATATTTTAGTTGCAGCGTTGTTGTAGATGAACGAGGCAGAACGTTTATTGAAGAGTGCCTGCGTTAATGGCGTTTCCATTCTGTTCCTCTTCTCTGTAGCCTTTTGTGGCTAACCCAGTCCAAATCCTCCCGTGATCAACTGGTGTGCTGCTTCTAGCAGGAGGAGGAGCTGGGACTCCAGCCAGGACTAGTTTTCTGTAACGTGAACAAATTTGCTAGTACTTGGAGGTGCTGGTTGGCGCTGCATGTCAAGGCTTGGTCCGCCAGTTCCACCGGGCGATGGTGAAAGCCCACGGTGCTGTCCTGGCTGCTGCCGGAGGACCGGACGTCCCCGCTGCGTTCAGGTGCTGCGTGGTGGGGCGGCGCAGCTGCTGGTTAGGCTGACTGTGCTGAT
Source organism: Chionis minor (assembly GCA_013398295.1). Taxonomy (NCBI): domain Eukaryota; kingdom Metazoa; phylum Chordata; class Aves; order Charadriiformes; family Chionidae; genus Chionis; species Chionis minor. Next base: position 790,014 of record VZSF01010885.1, read on the forward strand.
GGCGCAGGCTCCACTCAGAGCTTTGGAAGCATTTTAATTTGGGGCTGTTCAGCGGTGATCTTGTCTGCTCAGGGCTGAGGTTTGGGTTAAACCTCTGGGGCCTCAGGGCTTCGAGGCAGCACCCGCCGGCCACAGGGGAGTCGGAAAAAGCTCCCGTAGCAGTTTGGAGAGAACGGGCCGGGGCCAGGCGGTGGCGCTGGGCTCACCCCGCAGGCAGCCTGGCGAGGGGCACTGGGTTGCTCCCGCTGCCTGCGCACAGAACGACAGGCCGGGCTGGCAGCAGTAACAGCGTTACGCCGCATCCCTGCCGCCTGCCCCTGCCTGCCCCTGCCTGCAGGGATCCCGCTGGAACACGTGTCGGGCCCAGTGACAGCTTGACGCGGGGCCTTGCCGCATCCAGAGCGGAAACCTCCCCGGGTACATCGGGTAGAGCAGCCGCAGCCGTGTGCTCGATAGCTCTATGGTCATGCTTTTAATTACCATTAAAATAATTGGCGCTGTGGCTACTGGGAGGATGTGAGAAGATCAGAGGCTCAAGGCTGTTTCTCCCGGTGCCTCGGGGGTACCAGCAGCTTTCAGTGTCTGTATAATTAAAAGCTACAATCTTTCATGTGCACAATAAAGAGGGTTGGGAGGTGGGGAGACTTCAGCCCTTCTGCATTTTATTTATTAAACATAATCAATGACCAGTCTCTCTCCCGCACAAAGGTTTTTGGGAAACGCTGGTGCCTGACGGCCGTGCTGCAGTATCTTAAGATACCCGAGTGCTGTTCTCACATTGAAAACCTTGACCTGGCTTGTTACCAGGAATCGCAGTGGGAAGCGCAGGAGACCTCTGTTCGGGACATGGTTTTAAACTCCTCCCTCCACTTGCCCCTTTCCTCAGAGTCCAGTTTCACTGGCAAGTCCGTCCCCGTCTGTCAGCTCAGTCAGATCACTGTAGTAAATCTCATTTTTCCTTCCTCCATCTCTGCCCTGCTCATGCTGCCGGCGCCTTCCCAGCCTGCGCCCTCGCTGTGTCCAGCTGCACTGGGCTCCCTGTCCCGCTCCGACCCTCCGCCCTCTCACGCTTCAGGCGCCTGTTGCCCACGAGCTGCTGGTCATCTGGTGATACTCGTGGTTCTCTGAAGTGAATCAAAAATGCCCCAGGAAAAAAAGATATTTTTTTTTAGTTAAAAATAAAAAGGTGCTTTGAAACTCCCGGTGTCAGGAGTAAGCGCTGAGCGGCGGTGGCTGCGTTCACCCCGAGCTGTGTGTGCGCTGCCAGCGCAGCTGAATGGTGACGTAAAATCACCTGCTTGAGTGGAAGGTGTAAATCTTCAGTGGTGAAGGTTGGGTGGAAAAGGTTCTTCCTGGCCCTTTTAGAGGGTGGGGGGGACCCAGGGCAGACAGAGGGACGTGTTCCTGCCCAGGAATGTCTGCAGGAGGGAGGTTCCCCACTGCTCTCTGGGGCTCCAGCGGTGGACATGTTCCTGTGGCCTTTTCCAGTAAGAAAGCGGTGAATTCATTCACATTCGCATCCTGTTTTCCTGTCTTTCAGCTGCGGGAGCTGGTCAGCATGTGCATATACCCCGATCCAGACCAGAGACCCGACATCGGTTACGTGCACCAAATAGCAAAACAAATGCATGTTTGGACCTCCAGCACATGAACGTCTGCCCACACTCGCAAGAAGCCAGCACAGCTCAGTCTTACTTGAATTTTTTTTCTCAGATGAAACCGACTGGTGCCTCGTCACACAAGTGAGAGGGTTGAGCACTCGTAACAAGATGCTCCATTATTTCTGCAGGTTATTTGACAAGGACTCTTACCAGGTGGTCATGCTTTAAAGTGAAGATTCTGTGAGGTATTGCAAGTGATTTTTCTTTTTTTTTTAAGGCCAATATCATGTTACAGATGTAGAGCATTTAAGGGTCCTTTCTTAAAACTGTTGTGTGTAATCTAGGATAGACGATATTAACAAGGGTGTCGGAGCATTGGACACACCCCTTCTATCTTAACTGTAATGTGAACTATTGAAATAATTCCTTCAGTGAAATCACTTTATACTAATGTAAGAGTTACAGTAGATTTTGTGTAATTTGTATAACTGCTACTTTGCCTCTTCTGCAAATGGTTAATAGCAAATTCAGTTTTTACTTCATATATTTTAAAGCAGCCATTTATGTGTTTTTATTAATTCCCTCCTCTTCAGACTTAGAAACTGGGAAGGGTTGGGGGGGAGCGAGAAACACATTTGTTTCAAGATTTCCTCTTTTTTTAATTGAAAATTTAGAGTGAGTATTTCGCTGATGCATTTATCTGTTAACTTGGCTGTAGCCAATGAGTTAAGCATGTACCTGGGGAAAGAAGAAGAAAAAAATGCCAAACAAACCCCAAAACAAGCATTGCTTCTGCGAATAATTTCTCTTTAAACTTATTTTCCCTGTGGCATGGTTCTTTTTAGACTACAGGTTCTTGTTAAAAACCAGTGTTTATCTAAGCCAACTAGATTTTGGTGAAGACACTCTTACACATTCAGTAGTACGTTAGGTACTGTAGGTAAAACTTCAGCAGTGTTTTAAACACTTTGAAATTTTATTTTTTTTTTTAAAGAAAGTAGTAAAATGCTGTGTGTATCCAGTTCTACCTAAGGATCAGCCCCCGTCTGTTTAACTGTGAAAGCTAATTTACAGAATGTGAATTTTTGTAAAATCTCAACCTGATTTGAAGGAGTCATCTTCTTTAACTACATGAAAATTTTCAACCAACTAAATTCATTCATTGAATCAATGATTTGTTTCTTTACTGCCGATGAAAAATATTCACTGCTTTAGGAACAATCGTGGATTCACGTTCAAGTGTTTCCATTTCACGGGCCTGTTCAGAGGGACGGGGCTGCACTTAACCTTCTGGAGGACTCTGGCGGGGGAAATAAAAAAGCCTGTACTGTTACAGCGCTGCTTCCGTGTGTGACGGTGGCTCATGCCAAAATGTACGTAGGTTTGTGTGTGACAGTTCAAATGCAGCCTGTGCCTGTTTTTTTTTCTTAAGAAAAGCATACAATCCTTAATTTTTTTGAAATAAGATTAGGGTTAGAGGGTTACATACATATATATGCTTTTAGTAGATTTTTTTTTTAACATAATTTGCTCTGCCTTAAAGGGAAACTGCAGTGCCATCTTCAATGACTTCCCCTCACATTTCCAAATATTTATATAGGGTAGCAAAGAAAAGCTGCTCGTTGCTGGGACTAACGTTGGTATCGTCAATGCAAGGTGCCATTTCACTGAGTTTCCGCAGCAGCAGAGCCTGCGGCGCTCCGGAGGGCTGGGGGAAATTCACATCAGCATGAGAATGGGGTGGAGACACCAAATTGCTCCCAGGGCTGCCATGCCAAGGGGTGTCTCACCCAGCTGCTTTCGAAATCCGGGGTTTGAGAGCGGAGACTGTCACTGCTACGCTGCAGATTCCCTTTAAGCTGTGGTGGCAGCGACACATTCAGAGGGATGGTTGTGCTGCGCCTCTCGCTGTAACACGGAAAAGGATCTTTGGCTTCCAGGGAAGCTCAGCTCAAATTTGAGTATCTTGAGAAGTCTGGTCACTTTCTTGCTACATAAAATTTATTAGTGCTTATGAGTAAATGTATTTCAAAAGGTAATTTTTTTTTTTTGCAATTGTGCATTTTTAGATAAATAAAAAAATGATTTACAAAATAAATACCTTTGTTTAAAAAAAACCCCAAAGCCCAGTATTAAGGAAAAAGTAAGAAACCCCAAACAACAGGCCTAAATAGGTGTGAAACTGTTCGTTACAGTGATCAGAAAATGGATGGACTACGTGAAGTGCAGGAGTTGTCCTGAGGGAAAGCTCTGTGTGAGAGCCCCTGCCCTCTAACCTGCGGCACAGCTGAAACTGGGGTTTGTGACCGTTTGGTGCAGGATGCAAAGACGAGGGCCTGGTACCAATTAACCTTTTGGAGCTGCCACACCTTCTCTTGACTAAATGAGAAAATAATGCTGCAGTTCTCATCTAGCTTTGCTTGCCTTTGCTTTTTTTTTTTTTTTAATATGGATTATGTGGTAGTGTATGAAACTTTGAAATCAGTTTCTCTCAACTAGTACAAGCTGAGGATTTTAGGACAAAAAGGGTTCAAGGGGAAGGTGGTTCAAAAACTCAGGCAAGTACCAAGACTTGGCATCCCACTGCTAAGGGGAGGGGGCGCGATGCTGCAGGCCTGTTCTGCACCAGCCGCGTGCTTTCACCTGTGTAGGAAGGGAAAAGCAGCAGAAGAAATCAGCACCACGTAAAAACACGAGTTGGGAGAATGGTCAGAACCCTCTTTATTCTGTATCGGCTGCGTCTTTCTCTGGCTGCTGGAACTACGCACAACGGGGGCTGCTGGGCGCCGCTGACAGTGAAGGGCCGCGCGTGGGGGTTCAGGAGGTGTCCATGGTTTGCACAGTTTCATCCACCACCTCAATTTCCAGGAGTGCTACATTTTCTGTGAGAACAGCGGTAGTTCCTTTTTCACACTTGTATCTACCATACCTGTTAAAGAAATGGGCAAAAATTAGGCTGGAAGATAGTGGTACTACATAGGAAAACTCATTTAAAACCTCAGAACTAACCACATCTTTTTCTAGAAGTTTCCTGTAAAAGTCCAAAACTGCTTACTGCAAAATCTAAACTGATTGTGATAACTGATGAAGTTTCAGATCGACTACCATTCTTAGGAAATATACTTGGTAACTTACTTTTTTTTAAAGATGGTAAGTGGAAAGGCTACCTTAGAGAAAGAAGTGGGATCTCACTACAGCGGAGGACGCTCTTCCTCTGTAACCTTGCTCAATTTAATTTATTTATTTATTGCAACTCTAAAATAATTTTCCTGGTGTATTAGCTTTGGGTTTCTGTGCTGAAATTAGCTACCATTGAACACAAAGGCAGCCTGTAAATGAAGCCGTGCTTTGGAAATCTTAACTGCGTCTGACCACAGGCATTGTCACCCTTTTCACAGTAGAATCCAAAAATCTCACTTAAACTGTGTAATAAAAACTCTCTTCTAGCTGCCCCCCTCCAGCTGTTTCTGCACAGATGAGGTGCCGCGCTTTGGAGCGTTCGGTGAGAAACCCAAAAGGCCTGTAACTGCAGCAGCACGATTCTTTGTGGCGTTTGCCATAGTGTCTGCCTTGAAAAAAAGCAGTTTCTTTAAACTCTGCTATTTTGGCAGTGGATGGAAAAGGTGTGCAAGTTGTTACACGTAACATAAAAGTACATATTGCACAATGCGTGAGCTGCCTGGGGCTGTAGTTCCACTGCTTGGGCAATGGAGTTTGCAGAGCAGCATACCTGAGTGTTCAGCAGTGAACTCTGCCAGCTCCTCTAACACGCAAATTTTGCTCACTTTACAATTTCATCACTTCTGTATCCTGAACATCGTACGACACGACCACGATACATACTTGAACGTACCCCTGTTCCCAAAGAGTTCCCTACTTGAATGTCTGTGACAGAAACTTTCAGAATTGCACTCTAAAGGAAGCAAGTGACAGAATAATGTCACCTTTGTGAAGGATTTAGTTTCACATGCTGCGCAACCCTTCCCTCTGCTTTAAGGAAATTAACTCTGAGAATGGTAAAGGGGGGGGTACAGAAGCCTGGCTCCCGCTGGGGCCTGCCAGCTGAAAGGGCTGGAAGAAATAAAGCACAAGTTTCTACATAGGGGAGAGGGTTGAGGGACTGTTTGGGAAAGCACGAATGCTTGCAAGCATTTTTTAGTTTATTTATACATGAAGTGGGACTCTCGTCCAAATAAAAAAAAAATTCTTGTCACTGCTGTACTCGGCTATTAACTGTCAACTGTCCTTTCAACACATCACAGTGTATTTCTGGGCAGTTTTGAGGAAACTAGTGATCAAAACACTGTCTGTGTTGTCTTAAAATCTTGCATGGGGCAGTTTCCAGGCACTGGCTAGAAAGGGCTTCCAAAATAGAATAAAAGACAAGCTCATTGTCACAGGAGAGAGTTGTGGAGCTTTGTCCCGGGGCAAGTTCGTAGGTAGTGGCTAAGGACAGGCTGTGCTGCCCCAGAACTGCTTTTTCAAGTCCCCCCACTAAGATGGGGCAGGACAGCAGAGGGTACGGTGACACCACGACTCTGACACCACACAGATTTCAGCTAGAACACCGCAGAACGGGACTGTGCTGCTACCCAGAGCAAAAGAAACCCAGGCACAAAGGGGAAACTGCATTACTTCCTGAAATGCAGGAAGAGGCTCCTGGCACGGGAAAGTGGTGGCAGGTAAGAAATTAATATGCTTCCTTCACACAGCTGTATGTGCCACTTGCAGCCTCTAGTCAACTGCAGGTACAGTCACTACTTTAGTTCCCTTGTTTAGTTGAAATTCAATATACGGATGGCGAGTAAATGACAAAATTTACTCTGACAAAATGTAGTATTAGAGAAAATAGGAATTGCTGGGAAGAGCACAGGTAACGTGCAGCTTCGGGAACACTAACCTGTCCCCCTTTCTGTTGGCCACATCATATGGACGGAGAAAATCCAACTTGCTCTTGCTTATAACGCAGATATCGATGTTGCTGCCAGAGCCCAGATCGTTGTATATGCCAGCTGCGATGGCATCTCTCACAAGCTGTTTGGCTTCCTCTTCCTGGAAAAGTTAAAAAAGCTTCATTGCACCAGTGCTGGCATTTCACAGAATTGTTTGTGCCTGTGACAGTGGAAGCCGTGAGCTCTCCGGACGCTAAATGAGATACCAGCGCCTTTCTCATCACCGAAGCACTGCAGAGCACTAACAGTCTGCTGAACAGTGTCCATCTACAGGGACACCCTTTTATCCTCTGCATGATCCACCACCCCTCAGGACACTTCAGACTTAGTAAAACAGTCAAGGAAACAAGATTAACAAGATCTCCATTCTTAATGAATGGAGAAAATAAATGTTATCATTTTTATCTTCCAGGCGTTCGTGCACGTGTACAGTACAAGTTCCCTGTAGTGCCCTCTGTGTAACAGTCGCATACAAATTAACGATTCACACGAGTTTAGTTACAAGACTTCCCTAGGTAGGACTATTTAATCATCCTCTGTAGTACCAAAATTATTTCTATGATTTTGTAACATAGCTGGGTTTGCAAAATTCATTCCACGCATTTTAACAGCGTGCAAAGCAGCCTTGCTGCAGCAGGCTAACATTTTTAACTCCTGAACACAAGTGCAGAATATTTAAAGAAACCTGCTGAAAATACTGGTCAAAATACTGCAATTTCTAGTTAAGTTCTTGCCACTTAAGTGAAAAAATGGAAGATTTGCTACAGTTTCTTTTCTGCTGTACACTTCAAAAATTCCATAGGTAGCTAAAGCAAAATAGGTATTTAATACAGTTCATTTAATGCATACTGTATTTATATATTTGAAAAGCATGTGCATTTCTAAATTACTTGGTACAACTAGTAGAATCCTATTTGCAGCAAAACTAGAATGGAAAACTTGCTATTTTTATTGCTTCTGAAAGCAAGCACTAATCCTGCAAGAGTTCACGTTTGTTTTCTTACGGGTTTTGTGCAGCTACGTTAATTTAAAAGGGTGATGCCCAGCTGCTGAAATACACACGTGGTGTGTAACTGAGAAATTTACTGGTTAGAAGCTGTTTAAATAGCCTGAAACAGTGCAAGAGAGTCTGTGTGACACAAACCCAAGGAACATTCAGCTGAGTCTTTTATGAGGAAACATTTCAAATTCATCAAACTCTCTATTAAAATACTACAACAGATCTGTAATAGTTTTCATTCCCCCCCCCCACCTTCATGAAAGGCACTGATGGGAAGGCAGCAGAAACACCAGTTCTGATCGGCCTGGAAACCTCCGCTCCTGGAAAAGGCGATTCCAGCTGTGCTGGCTCCCTCTACAGCTCCCAGGGAGGGCTGCGTTTCAGTTCAGGGGCAGCTTATTGAAAATCACAGATCGGATCTGGTGCATCCAGAAATAATCTGACACAGCCAGTAAATCCTTGGGTTTGCATCATAACTGAAGACGGTCAGCATGAAGAAGGGTTGCAAAACAACTTTCTGATGTGGCACTTTGAATCTGGTAAAAACCAGGTCCAGGCCTCTGTTCCGGGTACCTTGGTGAGACACTACGGCCTGGGAGAGCCCTCCTGCTCCTGCTCCCCTTCCCACGGCACTGTGTTACCAGCCAGGACGTGTCCTGCGCCCTCAGCTCCACCGACGCCGGTTCAGAGCAACTGCTCGTGCTGCGCTCCACTGGCAAGTGCCACAGCACAAGGAAATGGGTTGTGTCTGCACACACACACACACACACACACACACACACACTTAAATCTTGTCAGTAGCTTCTTAAGTACATACCAGAGCACATAAAACCTCTTAAATTTTCTCAAAGGTGTACAAGGAACTGCCTTGAGAACTGACTAGACCATGCGTGTTCCGGCACAGAGAGAGGGACATCTGTGAACACAGAACCACGGACTCATTTCAGCCTCATTTACGGCAGTGGCTGCTCAGCGACCCGACGCGACTGTAACCAGGGGCTCGGTTTGCCATGGCCAGGCATCAGCCTGGCTGGTGCTTCACGTGTTTGAATAATCTTCTGCCATTAGACATCCTGAATGAAAAAGCAAGTCGTCAATGCTGATTTTGATAAACTGGGCTTTTTAAAATCTGCTGCATGTCGAAGGCCTCGGCGTGGCTGCCAGCACCCTGCCCCATGCCAGTAACGCCACCGCGAGCCGCAGCCCGCTCAGACCCTCGGCCGGCAGCTGTGCCAGCCCCAGCCAACACGTGCAGCTGAAGAGGAGCCCAAAATTAGCTGCACTACAATCACGTCTGCTCCCCGTGCATGCTCTGCATTCTCCACGGCCCTCTATAAAAGAACTTGTTAATAACAGGATTCCTGTTCTAACAGCTTAATTAACGTATTGACCAGGAGCGGGGCATTTATTTTTTTCAGTGAACTATAGAAATAGCACAAATTCTTATTTCATTCCCAGTTTTATTAGCATTACTCTTGGGGAGGAGAAATCACCAAAAGAAATGCAAACCACTGAATTACACTTTCTACCAAGGTGACTAGAACCAAAGCCCCGGACCTTCAGGGTGTTTGGTAGCAAAAATGCCAATAAGCAAATCTCCCCTCGTGCATCTGACAGAAGCTTACTTGCACCCGTTTGTTTCATGCCAAGGGTGTTTTAGTACTGTGGTGAAAGTAAACTACTCAAGTAAAAAACTATGGGGGTGTATGTTTTAAAAATTAAACAGCAGCAAAACCAGAGTAATTTTAAGTTACTATGTGAGCTGTTAGTATAAGAACACCACCACAGTTTAGGAAAACGCAAGCAGATTGTGGGGGTTTGTTCCACTCTCCCTTTTCATTTAATATGTTTAGACAACAATGTAAAGCTTGCAGAGTCATCTCGCTCCCTTAATTGAAAGTTTAATTTTATTTTTTACCTTTTAAAAAGTACTCTATCAACCTACTGTTATCAAAATAGTTCTAAAAATATCCGGTACAGTCAGTAGAGCTCAGTTGTACCTGCACTAAGGCACCCACTACACTGAGAATGTCTAAACCTCAGCTCATTCCTCTGATACACTGCAGCCTAGTTCATGAACTTGGAATAATTTTAATTTTAGAAAACCCTGCTTCAGTGTTAATGTTTACTCCTTCTCCCCTTTCCGTAACTCAAAAAGATAACCAGAATAGCCAGCAGGAGCTAAAGCCCAGAACACTCCTCGGCAGAGACCCTGTGCACAAGTTCTAGCAAGGGCTGCTATTTTACAATCAGAAAATAGGGGGTTAGCATGAAAAGTGCTGACGCAGTTTTTAAGTACAGGGGCCTGAAGGAGTCACTGTAATAATTAATCTTAAAAAACCCTAAAAGTTCAGAGTATATAAAAGGAACACTTCCTACTTTATGGTTGCAAAGACCAAGCTAACTGGGAATATCATTCTCTGGGGTCCGCGCTGCTTCTTAAATGAGATTACAGCAAGAGTGATGTAGTGTAATTCCAGTCAGTGGTGACAAGCAGCACTTTATAGAGCTATCTGTTTGTCTCCATCACCACATCACACAATGTGTCCCAGGACTCCAATGTGCAACTCCATTTACCACTACATGACAAATGGGCAGCACTTGTAAAAGGCGCAAAGAGGTCCAGACCAGCCGTGTAATGGTCACCACAGATGTACCGGAGTGCTTGAGGGGGGAAAAGCAGACCCCCAAGTTCATTAAAGTGACCAGTAATGGATCTTTCAAAATGCGTCTTAGGAATAGTACAGTAAAGGCTAAAATAAATAACTCAGCATGGAAGGCTAATCTGAAATGGTGTTTGATAAATTATTTATAACACAGACAATTGTCTGCATTTAATATTGGCGCTACTGGTAGCATCTTTAAAAGATGATTTATGTGTTGTAATGCCATTAAGCTTTATATGGGCCCACTGCTAGCTATAAAGTCTGCTGAGATTTAGAGAATGAGTTTTAAACTGTCACTGCAACATCATAGTAGATAGAGCCTGTATTAAATCTTTACTTTAAACCTGTTATCTGGAGAGTTGCATTTTGTAGACACTCAAGAACTGATAGATTACCTCGCTACAGCTGCTATGGTGCAAGTCACAAACAGCACCAATAAGGAACTTTTACACATTATTCTTGTATATGACTTGAATCGAGTTTCTCTTCTCACTTAAGCTATTTTCAGATTTCAAATGCCACTGAAGGAAAAAAGGAAAGAGACTTTCCTACAGAAGATGCGGATATTTCTACATCATATTAATGCCAGCTTTACTAATAGCTTTTAAACAAGTTTATCATTATGCCTCCAGCAGTAAAGGGAGGAGCTGGAATGCCTTTGTGAATATTATGTCCTCAACATTTTGTAACTTTGCAAGCAAGGTGAACGGATGCCTTTTCCAGATTTAAAAACTGTAGAAAGGATTTACTTTTTTTTTTTTAAATTCTTACCGACATGAAATGACTACCTCCTGCAGGTCACCAGTGTGCCGTTAACATGTGACACAGTGCAGCTCTCCAATATAGTAAGTCTTATCAAGAACGTGTAGTAAGTATAGTGCACAATGAATATTACTATAGAATGACAGTGTGTAACAATTTTTGTAACTATAAAAAAAATTCAAATACTTATCACAACTGTCTCTTACAACAGAATGAAATTTCTTCAAATTATATAATGTAAAAGTTGATCTTACTTAAAGTCAGAATCTACAAGACTCACGTGGGAAGAGAAGAAAAAAAATCAGAAGCTTCAGGAAGGAAAATGGTAATAAAAAAATACATCTATAAAGGAGTATTGGGAATTTGGGCTTAGGAAAGCGATACCTCTTGAAGGAGATAAGCACCTACAGAAGCATAATTAGACTTTGGAAGAGTAATCAGCAGACTACAACATGCGAGAGGATGTGTAAGTCTGCCTGCTGGGAGAACTTGTGGTAGAGATCAATACGTAACTGGAAGCAATGCTAAAATCTGCTGGCTAAGTCCAAAGAGGTAACAAAACTGAGCAGAAAAGTACTTTGTGTTTTTCTTGTAAGGGGAGGTTGGAGGCTCCATTAGGGAGAATGAATTTGGTTTGGCTACCTTTTCAAGTTGGAAAGGGGCCGGCACATGTAATTCAAACCACTTGGGTTTAACCAAAAAACTACGCGTTTCAAGTAGTATCTCATAAGCAGATGAATGACATACCTTGTTTCATCATTTTTAATTTATTTTTTTTAAATAGACCTTGCTGCAATCAAAATAGTTCTTTCATCTTTGCTCAGGTGAATGAAATGTAACAGCAGCCAGTCTTTCTAGCTCTCCCCCTCACCCTCACTCCTCCACCATCTTTTGTTTGTGCTCTACAAAGTCACGAAAGAAGTTAGATGCAGAAGGATGAGATTTAATAGTACAAACAATGCAAAACAGCCTATTAAAATAGATATATGTGATAAATATGTAGGATCAGGATTCCAAATCACGGAAAACACGATTAAACTGACATGCCAAATGACCACAGTACAAAGCACCATTTACAAGATAGAACCTGCAAGTGGAAAGAATTAAAGCAGCAATCACGCCAAAGGCAAAGGGGTTATGAGAATCAGAATCTGTAAGATTAGCAGCATTTGGGAGACACAGAGCAATAAAGCACAAAGATGGGTCCTGGGAACAACCACCAGTTTGTGCATAAAGAAGAATGGGCAGAAGTTACTAGAACGGTCCCAGCATGTGATGGAAAAACTGCAATATCTCAAGACACCCAGGACTAAACCCATGCCCTGTATAGGTATAAAGATGGTGTCACCTCCGTTCTGCTGAGTTTCAACATACGCTCTTTTGGAATCATGTATGCTCTACAGAAAAAACTTAAATCTAGAGGAAAATACGTCTTCAAATATTATATACAAGTTTATTTAGTTGTACTGAACAGCTGTTAAAGACTAAGACACACAGAAATTTTGTAGTTCCTAAAGCAAAAGTGAGGGGAGGAAGTGAAATACCTCTATTACTCTGTGTGCTAAACAGCTAAGTTGTTTCAAATCAAGGTAACGTGTCCCATGTAATTTTCCAGTTCTGTTTCCACAGCCTTATTTAACAAGAAACTGAAACACTCCAAATTCTGAAACATTACTTTCTTTCACTTGCAGGAAGGCAAGTGACTGACTCAATTATTTGCACAACAAACAGCGTCAAGGACTCAAAGACTATTAAATATGATGAGAATTTTCTCTCCAGAATACATCCTGTTCAAACACTGTGGAACATGCCTTCTGTTTGGAAGGCTAACTTTAAATACATTTGTCCAAATTCTAACTTCTCTGCAAGCTTTCAAAGCTGGACTACTTTTGAAAAGAAGGGAAGAAAAAGCACGGCCAGTTTCACTTAAATACACTCCTGTATTCCCTTGCGCCGCTGTACTGCTCCTCCGTTCATCACTGGGCACCTTCTCAAACGCAAAGTCTACACAGTCTGTCTGTGCCACCCTCACCAATACGGTACATTAAAAGACAAAACCTCAACTTGCTTAAATCCCTGGATTACGACCCCATCAGGGTTAATGTGCTGCCTACCTTACACAAAAAACACAGAAAAATTAGTTTTATTAGGAAGTAGCGATCTTCAGCACCAATATGGCACAGACAGGAAATTATGCAAAAAGAAACCAGAGCACAGCACTGACCTAGTAGTCTTGTTAAAACTCAGTAATTTGAGTTTTTACACAAATGCACCTCATTCATTCATTAATAGATCAGAGAATCAGAGATCAGGTAATTCTTTACTGCATTTGATGTCACTTTTGTTGTAAATAGTATGTTAGTAAATGTTTATTTTTCTAACTGTTTTCTACTAAGAACTTTTCAAATAAAATGCACCTTAAGTCCCTGATTATTATTCTCAGTGATTACAGTTTTTTCATGTTCGCATGGTAGATGCCTGCAAGCCCAGACTCATCACCACCTCCCCCTCTCTGATATTGTACCCCACACAAGTATAATAAACCATGTTAATATTTCATACCAGTGTGAAATATGCTGCAGTATCAATTCAACATCTGCTGTCTTTAGGGTACTGGCGTCCCGCAGAGACACTTTCAATTTGTAATTGAGTTCTATACTGAATTAATCAGCAGTTTATCTTTTTTAGTAAAATAACGTCTTCCCCACTAACCTGGATTTACATTAACAATTTATGCCAAATTACCTGCCAAGGCAAGAAACTTATATGATTCGGAACTACTATTCAATAACATTAGTTCCTATATGTCATTCCTTACATGAAGATTAGTGCCACGCGTATTTCCAATGGTACGGAATTAAATTACAAGCTCCTCTCACAACTATGGGGTTTCTTTTAACACTATTCCCATACTCTGAACTAAGAATGAATAGGAAAATTTATTTAATCCATCACTTCTTATGTCTGGGTAAAGTTTGTGTTTTATTAGGGAACTGATTCTCAAAATTAAAAAAAAACTTGCTCAATAGTAACAAAGCTGTAGATTCTGCTGGGCTGCACGTTCTGCTCTGACAGCGCGAGATCCTCAGTTTCCTGCACAGCTGCATTCGTGTACAGCAACATACTGAACCTCAGCTACCAGCAAGGAGCCAGACAGGTAAACCATGCAAAGGGTGACAATTAAAATTACTATATATTATTACTGTTTATCAAAAAATTAATATCCAGCAGTATACACTGGCTTTGTATAAAGCAAATCCCTGTTCATGTAATTATTACTTTACCTCTGAAAAAAGGAGGGAAGGGAATGAAGATCAACATTTTATTTGGAAAAAGAGTCTTTGGCCCTCTGGTAATTCTGCCTTCCTAGTACACCAAAATGCTCCAGGAAGCTTATTGGCAGGGAGGGAGCCTCCCCGGCCAGCCCAGGCTGACTCCCACCCTCCGCTCCTTCCCATTCCCACTTCCCTGCTCAGACAGAAGCCGCACTCTGCCTCCACAGCGCTCACCGCAGGAGCGGCACTCGGGCTTCGTGCCATGTGAAATATTTTCCAGTATGTTTTGCCTGTGTTCTGCAGTTCTGGGAGACATACAAACTGAAACAATTCAAACTGGAACACCTGCTCCGGAGAAATGCATCAAAAATAATTACCTGTCCTACATCTACCCTGTGCTGCGAAATGATCTCTTAACATGGAGCCCTGCTTCCAACTACCTTGTCTACATTATTACAGACAAAGTTTAAGTGTTACTTTCATAAACGTGAAGAAATTGTTGCTCTTTGTCATGCAGCAAGGCCCAATTTAAAGTAAGGTAAAATTTATTTCCCTTGATACAGTCTGTAAACAGAAAACTCGAAGAAGGTGCTACTGGGTGTCACTGATAACTCAGACTGATATTACCCGATTTCTGCACAGAAATTGGGCTTGGATCTGTTCAGGAAGCACACTGCAAAACACTTCTCCAGTAATCCTGGCCATTCCAGAGCAAACCTAGCCAGCACTTTAAAAAACATTTGTTTTTTAAAAACAGATTTCCTGTTTAGCATTAGTTTCGCAAAGGAAATCAATCCAGGGCACCATTCTGTGAAAGATGAGAACAGTACTCACTGTCTGATGTGTCAAGCAGAAACTGGGCTACCATAAAGTAATTTTAATCTAATCTAAAAAATCAGAAAGAATGGTAAGCCTTTATTTTCTGGATGACCGTCTGCACTAACACCTGACGTTTACCCATGGAAATTCATGTGTCGGAAGGATTCAACAATACAGGTATGCAAGGAAAGCATGAAATTCGTGTCGCCATGAGCTCTGTCAGAGAAGGCAGTGAAGATAAACCACTAACAGTCTCAGTGATTGTCACCGGGTAATGAAATAAACAGATACACAAAGCACATAAATACTGAGTGCTTATTTTTGTTCACGGAGTCAGATTCCGCCCCCCCCCCCCCCCCCCCCCCATTTACTTAATCTCTGTGTTTGACACCAACGGGGGTTCAAGTATCTCAGGCAGGCTCTCCAGCTTAACTCTGATAGTCTGGCTTGATCTCTATTGTCTGCTGCCCCAGTTCAGCCGACAAACCTCCCAGCAAGTGGTCACCTTCCTACGGAGTCATTAAACCTCTGAATGTCAGCTGGTGGGATTAGCCTGCAGACTCCCACACCTGAGCCCTATGGCAGGGACACAGGCATTTTGATCACCATCACTAATGAATACAGAATTCATATGCAGCTTGTCATTGCTCTTGAGCCTTGAATCACACAGATGCAGGCTAAATAAGACTGATGAGACAACTATTGTTGAAGATTAGAGAGTTTTGACAGTTTCCAAAAATAACTCGGTGTTATTGTCAGTAGTTAATAAACAAAAATAATACCACCATATTGAGGGACAGTAGGAAATATGAGCACAGAAACATTTGAATGATCTGTATATCAGCTGTTTAAAAACGGAAGAAAGTGACATGTTTTCATAATATTTTTGTACTATGCCTGATGTGTTCTTTACCGAAAGAAGAGGGACACAATGAAAGTTGCTTTTAGTCTACTTTGCACTTTGACACAGCAAAGACCGTCAGTGCATGGCGAGCGTTTGTAGGAAGCTGTTCTTTATGCCTCAGCTTTTTCACCCTGGGGATATGGGGCTGCTCATAAGTAACTTCAAAAGTCACCGGCAAAGCCAGAAACAAAATTACGGACCAGAAGAGCCCGAGTCTACAAATTTTGCAACTTCTTGTCCTCTTCCTTCCTGGAATTTCTTTGTGAACACATCTACTCTTGTCAGATTAACAACAACTGCAACTATTAACTGAAACAGGTTACTACCTCTAACTCCTTCCGTCTCCTTTTACCCGAATCTGCCCAAATCTGAATTGGTCCTAAGATTGCTCCCTAACCCAAGTTTGTCAAAACCAAAGAAGTTAGCAAAAGTAGTTACTGCAGAACGATGGCAACAGCAAAGCTGACCAAGAGGTGAAGGAGCTCAAGTCCCTGGCAGGAGAGCAAGATGAGGTTCTTTGGACAGCAGAGCTGCGCAGGAGGGGAAGTGCCTACGCTCCGAGTGGAACATACTCAGAACAGCCCCTCCTTTTGTTTTTAATCTGTTCCTACCCCTCCAGTCTTTTTGTTTTCGTTCAGTACCACTTCATTTCCTGCTACACTTCAAAAAAAATGGTATAATGAATGACTGTAACTACAATTTTACATTTTTGGGGTGGTCTATTTGAGCACTAATTATTAAATATCTGCCAGACTACCTCCTTCCATTTTTCCCACCTATTCTGTGCCCCTGAAGTCATTACTAAAAGATTTACTTCCCTTTCCCTGCAATAGTTCTGCTTTCTGTGGCTTCTACTGACTCTTTTTTTCTGGATCCTTTTGTTATTAAATCTGGTTGTTTCGATGAAATACAGAAAAGAAATGAAGTTACAAGCAGCCCGTTTCCTTGCTTAAACACGAAGCTCTTGTCAGAAGGCAACAACAGAGACTCACTGTACATCAAGTAATTCCTCTACAGACAAAAAGCTTCTACTTTTCAAACAAGAGAAGTCAAATACCAGAATAAAATATATAATACCCCCTCAATCACCCTAGGAATTCAACCACCACAGCTATAGACAAACCCAGAATTCCAGCATTTAATAGTGTAGACATTTTTTTCCCCAGATCATGACAGTTTCCATATCTACTGATTCAGAGTATTTCTTCACTATTGTTTAACACCAGAAGGCATGAATGCATTTGCAAAATCTGACTGTAAGGTTTAAAAACCATGTGGCTACTCTATTGAAACTCCACCGAAAGAAAAACTGGCTGCAATGAAAGATCTAAGCTCCAAACACTCTATTAGATGTGCTGTTCTTCCACTTATGTTTTTTAAAGTAGATCTATAGCTGCCCACATGACAGATTAATATTGTTCCACAGTAGTTAGGTGCTTGGCATTACATTTTTGAAGCATCTACAGGCCTTCAGGGCTGAAAGTGTTCACATCTTCAGCAATCTATAATGGTTCCTCTAGAGGCCAGCACTTGCTTCATAATGAAACATGCCTCCATAAATCAGACTGCAGAAGTGGCACTTGTGTACGTCACCATCTATCTTCGCAGTTTCTCTGAAGGATGTTGGGTAAAGATCATCTCCCGGCATTGCAGCCAGGGAAAGGACCATCACAGTTGGCATTGATAAAGCATGTGCTACTTAAATCTGAAGACACACTAAGTCTATGGAAAAAAACACATCCTGCTGGTGTTAGCATGCCTCAGGCAGTGGTAGAAGCTTCAGCAACTCATCTTCAAAAGGCAGAGAGCCAGGGCTCTAGAAACCTGCAAAAATTGGCTAAGCCTGAAGTCTTTTTNTTTTTTTTTTTTTTAAGTTGAGCATCTTCAAAGTCTACGATTCTAACTGTAGGGCACAGCAGCTGCCACTGCAGATTTGATCCTCTCAGCTTTTGGCAGCTCTCAACTTGAAATTCTAGCAAAAGAATTTTTCAAGTTGCTATTATTGCCTGTCATGGATTTATAAATATTGTGCACTATCTGCTGTGGCATGGCTCTCATGGGACACCAGTGCATGCCAAAAGCATAACAGAATGAAAAACAGTTCCTATTCTTCAAATAAATGCTAATTTTTTTAACTGTGCTCGCACGATGCGTTTGGTGATCAGCTTCAATAGTACAGAATATATATCAGAGGCAAAAAAGCTGATTGTCTTTTCCAGTAGTATTCAGCTGCTACTTTCATTAAGCTTGTTTAATTACATTCCAGATGCTAATTTGCAAGTCGATACCAGAGGGTGCAGGACAGTTTGCCTTTGAATCATTTTTCTGTGATGTGATGGTCTTGAAGCACACCACTACCCTCCAGTAGCCCTAGCAAGATATTCTGACAATTAGTGCAAAAGAAAGCAGTATTGATCCTGACAGAAAAATATTAATCCTCTACCCATTTTATTAAATTCATCTCCAGGAATTTTAGGTTTATTATCATTGCCCTTCCATAGCAAATTTTATGTAAAATATACATAAATACACATATACATAGTGTACTTCAGATTTAATTTAAATTTCAATAGAAATATGTTATTTTGTTACTTTACTAGGGAAAAAACCCCTAAATCTGACTCAAGGTAAGTATTTTAAGCTGGCAGTCATACCAGAATATGAAGAAGTGTTTAAGCGTACAGTTGAGCTTTATCACCTGAAGCTTTGCTTGTTTAGTTAATACGATTATTAAATTGTTATTAGATAACAGAATATCTAATAAAAACAAAGGAAGGTTAAGGTCCATATAAGCCTCAAAGATCTCAATATCTATTTCAACAAATTGGTAGGCTGCATTTCTACATGCTTGTTTTAACAGTGAATATCTGCTGCCATTTATGGTTGTGTATGAAGACAATTTAATTAGGATGACCTTTCTAAATAGGAAAAGCTGGAGATTTACCAATTTCTGGTGCCTTTTTTTGGTTGCTCTTACACAAAGAATAACTTAAAATACAAGCTTGAAAACTAGCTGAGAATAAGAGGAAATTTTCAGTTTCACAGCACAGCTCTGACATTCGTATCTTCAAAAGCAGACTATTATGCCGTAGCTGTTAATTCCAAGGATTTGTAGTCCATGTTTTCAGTACGAATAGCACACATGCCAAGTGCACGGTCCCACAAGAGGCTGGAAAAAGAGACTGTCATTCTTAGAGCAGCATAAGGGGAGGGAAAAAAAAAAAGTAGAGTCTACCTCTATCTAGGGGTTCTTTCTACCAGTCATCTAGCGTAACGCTACTTCCAGAAGAACCTTGAGTGCCTATTAAAAAATACTCCAGTATTTCTGATTGCATTTATAAATATACTAGAGGCCAGAAGTCCAGTGTCTTCGGGTATTGCCCAAAACACGGCGGCAACACAGGCATCCTGACCTTACTGCATTTGCATAATTTTGCACACCTACAACTATTTCATATATACTGACAGAAAAGGAGCCAGTTCCAGGAATAATTGGAAGACTCTTTATCACTACCTCTTACGCAGTTTAGCTACTAGAAAACGTCTCGAAATAAGTTTGGTTTTTTTTCAAATCAACTGGTATTACACATCACATTTCATGAGATGTAACGGGGTATGACACATCACTTTTAATTTTAAAGAGGAACTCAGCGGACTTACAGAATCTTCACCTGAAAATACACTGCAGTCACACCAACATTTGAAGGGGAGGAAATGACCCACAGCAGTTGCCTTACAAATATGAGGAACATCTGAAGACCTTTACTGAAGTAAATCAACTTTTTCTTTTTCCTCATTATTCAGTGATAGTAAATAGCTGAAAGATTTGTTGTATTTGCATTTTAGGCTGAAACAATTGCAAGCGTTAGTCTTACAAGTAATTTTCATGGATTCAATTTTAAATTTTGTGTTCATTACTCATTTTTTTCTTTGCTCTGAAATTACTAATCAATTGGATTGAGAAGGAGCATTCACAGAAGGTCTAAAGAGATTAATGTGGTTTAAAACAGGGTTTGACATTACTGAGGCATTTTACAAAATACAGTCACAAAGCCCTTTAATTGTTTTGGTTTTGTTTTCATCAATAGTCTGCAGATAACTGGATTTTTCATTGTAGTTTAGCAGGCACTCAATATGGTGTAATTAAGTGTAAAGAAATACATAGACAATACAAAAATAGTATACTGCATACGCTCATAAGAATTAACTGATTAAATTATTCTGATCTTAATCATGACACTTCCCTGTCTAGCTCTTCTGAATGATTCTCAATAATGAACAACCAAACATTTTTCAATTTTTATCGAGATCACCAGCAAAACACAAATAACCCACAACCTTGTACATCTTCTGATAATCAGCTTTTAAGTAGGTATTAAAAATAAAAATGCAGTTACTCATTCTGAACGCACCCAATCAACCAGAAATCTAATTGGTTTCATACACTACTTGAACATTTTTGTTGTTGTTTTTACAGTCCTGTATTCTCTTTTCAATATTGAGAGAGAAGGACTGACTACCAAGGGAAAACCAGCAATAGCAACTACGCGAGGGCTGTCAAAGTCCCCGAAGTCAACTACAATCAGTACATTATACATTTTTAAAGCTTTCACCTATGTTCAAATCACACAAGTTTTCCATACATAAACTTGCAAGAAGCTGTATTTCTTTAAGTTTATTTTACCCATGAACTTTTACAGCTTTGCAATAAGCTCACATTAGTACATTTTAAGTGTAGGGAAACTAAAGCAGATTTAGTTTTTTTAAAGCTTCAAGCCTCCTAAATTCTTATGAGCATGAGAATTATTGAGGGAGGAAACACTGAGCTTTAAAAAAAAAAAAGAGTCTTACCTCCATGTCCTGTTTGTATTTATCTTCGAACACTGCCATGGCTGCTAATGATCCAGAACCTATGGTAACAAAATGAGGACACTTACTTAGCCAGTGTATTTAGCTACCGTATTTTTTTAAACAAGATAACAAATATCAGCAGCACAAACCAGACTGAAAGTCTACCTTAGCTTACTATACACTCTAAAGTGTCTACCCTCTTTTAGTACAGCACCTAATTTAATCCTAAATTTATAGCTAGTGTACACAGACTTGTCATGGGCCCTGTTCTGACAGCCTTTCTCTTTTTACTGTTTTGAACACCAAGGTATGAAAATGAGGTTAGAAAAAGACAGTTAACTGGATGCCACAGTTTGTAATTCCTACTCCTCCATTTCTCCTGTCCCACTTTTGTGCCTGGCCACATTAGAGGGTATGTCACTTAATACTAAGACACTCAGAATGAATAGATTGCTTTAACGAGCTGCCCTGGCACAGTCACCTTTACACACAGGGATGAATAAACTAGCAATGATAATAGGGTCGCTGGCTGCTGCCATCAGGTTATTTCCCGTATCTACTTTAAACCAGTTTATTATGCATTTACTTTGTGCCATTATTTTTACGTTGAACAATAACAGCTGAACAGACAAAATGACAGATAAGAAAACATAAGTTTAACGTTACTTCTCTTGAAGGATGCAGTGCAAGTGTAGCAATGGAAGAGAAGCCATCTCTACCCAAAGCACCGTAACTGCGGCTGTTATAAATGTGCTTTCTGTAAATTAATATGAAAAGCGGTACAATACGATTTGAAACTGTAGACTTGCTTTGTTCAGAAAGAGTGCATCTTCAGGAAGATGTCTGTCTGTGGCCCTAATCATATTTCAGAGAGCACTACTTTTGGGGAGTGAATAAAGTTACCTGCAATTTTTTACTCCAATTAGAAGATTTTTTTGGCATTTATTACTTTTTAACTTGTTTTGCATACTGCTATCTGTTTAGCTGGGTCACAGAGAAAGCCATATTTTCTATTTAAAATGATTTGTGTACATCGCTTGACCACCTCAATGGTTTAGTGAAAGAAAAAGGCAGCGATTAAACAGTTTCAAATGAGGTGTCCTGCTGATTTTATCAAGTCTGCTGAATGTATAATGAAAAAAGAGAAGCTGACAGTGACACTGTTGAGAAAATACAGACTACCTTATCTGAACCATTTAAGGAGGTCCAATTATAGATCAAATTTAAAGGGTAGAAACAGCAGATTTACAGACACAAATCAATGAACATGGTAATCCCAATGAATATGACAGATATTCCTGTTACAGAATATTGCGGTGGTTGAGGATCATTACCTTTACAGTACCAAATACATCACATCTAAAAGCAGTAGGACACTCTAAGTGTGTACTTGTATTACAGGCAATGACTATTCATTTACACCTTGGAGCAATACGTGACTCCATTTTTTAAATGCCGAAACTGGGAATAAGGAAGATTTTTAAGCAACTAATAGCAGAAATGAACTGCTGATATGAACAGCTGAAATCACAGAACAAATCTCAAATAAAAGGAATTTTACTGATCCTTCAAACAAGGTCAAAATAAGGTGTGTTCCAAAACAAATACAAACTTGAACCATAAGATAATTCTTCTTGTGGAATGACATAGGAACATTTCTATTAAGGGGGAAAAAAAAAATCTGAGATATGGTCTCAAGCTAAGATCACAGTCTTACTACACTCAAATGAAGGCCTACCATAAGCAGAATGGGAAGCCCCAAAACTAGAAAACCTTGGATAAGGGTTCTTTAAAAAAAATTAAGAGTATAAAGACTAAAAAATGTGCAAGAATGAAAGCATAAAAGGTACTACCTAACAAATTACTGCATTAAAGCTACTGAGCTAAGAAACAGTAGTCTTAATTCCTTACAACTTCTATTGACAAATAAAAATTATCAACACCACAAATGTTGCAATAATCTCATACATGGCTTACACCAGACTCCTTCTCCAGCTCCTTTTTAAAAGAAGTTCCCAAAAAACTTATGGGCAAGAACTCTGTAAACTTATAAAGAGGAAAAAGGTGGGGGAAAGGAGGGAACCTCATGTGGCGGCCAGTGACGAGTGGTGTCCCACAAGGGTCAGTACTGGGACCAGTGCTATTTAACACCTTTGTTGGAGACATGGACAGTGGGATCGAGTGCACCCTCAGCAAGTTTGCCGATGACACCAAGCTCGGTGGCGCGGTTGACACACTGGAGGGAAGGGATGCCATCCAGAGGGACCTGGACAGGCTTGAGAGGTGGGCTAATGCAAATGGCATGAAGTTCAACCAAGCCAAGTGCAGAGTCCTACACCTGGGACGTGGCAATCCCAGGCATAAATACAGGCTGGGCAGAGAATGGCTGGAGAGCAGCCCTGAGGAGAAGGACTTGGGAGTGCTCATGGATGAGAAGCTCAACATGAGCCGGCAGTGCGCGCTGGCAGCCCAGAAAGCCAACCGTATCCTGGGTTGCATCAAAAGAAGCGTGGCCAGCAGGGCACGGGAGGTGATTCTCCCCCTCTACTCTGCGCTTGTGAGACCCCACCTGGAGTACTGTGTCCAGCTCTGGAGTCCTCAACATAGAAAGGACATGGAACTGTTGGAACAGGTCCAGCGAAGGGCCACTAAGATGATTAGAGGGATGGAGCACCTCTCCTATGAGGACAGGCTGAGAGAGCTGGGGCTGTTCAGCCTGGAGAAGAGAAGGCTCCGGGGAGACCTGATAGCAGCCTTTCAGTATCTGAAGGGAGCCTACAGGAGAGCTGGAGAGGGACTCTTTGTCAGGAAGTCTAGTGATAGGACAAGGGGTAATGGTTTTAAATTGGAAGAGGGGAGATTTAGGTTAGATATTAGGAAGAAGTTCTTTACTGTGAGGGTGGTGAGCCACTGGAACAGGTTGCCCAGGGAAGTTGTGGAGGCCCCATCCCTGGAAGTGTTTAAGGCCAGGCTGGATGGGGCTTTGAGCAACCTGCTGTAGTCAGAGGTGTCCCTGCCCATGGCAGGGGGGTTGGAACTTGATGATCTTTAAGGTCCCTTCCAACTCTAACCATTCTATGATTCTATGTTACATTACATGAAGTCCTTAATACAAAAAGAATTGTACTAGTAATTATTTATCTCGCTGTACCACCAAGGTGCAAATAAATGTGAAATTTAATATCAACTTCAAATAAATAAATGCAGACAGTCCTATAATGCAAGTTTTCAAAGAGCTGATGTAGATTTAAATAAATTAACTTTCATTTAGACAGTTATATCTGAAAACCACAATCCCAAGGAGTTTCTAACAAGATAGGAAGTAAAGCTGGAAAAGCTTAATAAACTCAGAGGTTTTTTTCTCTACTGCTTTTAAATCCTAAACCTAAGTTTTGTAAGCTTGCATTTTAAAAAAAAGTGCTTTAGCCAAAGTCTTACAGCACAGCTAAACATTCTCTGAAAGAACAGATTATTGAATCTTAAATAGCACAATGAAAATTCTGTACTCTTAACAACACCAGATATAAACACTGTGTTTTTAGAAACACAAGTAGACTTAGACTTCGGAGTTCCTGCATCAAAGCACATCATCTGCTGTTTGACAACAGCAACATGAACTATTTTGAAAAATACTAATGATGTGCATATCATACCTGTAGCACATTAACAAAGAAAAGCCTCTCAATCCCCCTGTTTGCGCTGCTGGTGGACTGAAATCCATCGCTTGACCGTCCATGCAGAAATTCAGAAAACCAGCAGCGGACAGTTGCTCAGAAGCACAGTTGTGAACTTCACTATCCAGTTACACCGACTTCCCTCTACTTGTCAAATTCCACACACGATCCAAACAACCCCACAATGTTCCAAGTGGTTCCCCTGACTTGTGAAAGCTATGCATTGTAACAGGAGAGCTGGCAATAACATCTGTGAACTTAAGTAAACATTGGAAGTATGGTTTTCTTATTGCAGCACCGATAAAAGCACAGAAAACTTAGATATTAAGGGTCTACGGAGAACTTGTTTGTATGTGGGGAAACAGCTGCTCCCTTGTCCACGTATTCAGTGCCCACCAATAATTCATTTTTAACAAGCATGCTTTGCCTTTATGTAGAAACAAGCTTAACAACTCACAAACATAATGTCTAGAGAAAGATAAAATTCAAACATTGCAAAACACCATCCATTAATTAGGGATAGATGTTCCCACCTCACACACACAATAACTGATTTCAGTCACTAACAGGATTCAGCAACGCTGAGATGCAGCAGTTCAACCTCAAATGTATTAAAACGTTCAGGAAAGCCGTGAGATAATGTGTCACTAACTAGCGTCTTTAAGCGAGCTCAGGTTCAGAGGAATGCCAAGCCAGGTATCTCCCTTGGATAACTTTAACTTGGAATCTTAACAACACACAACCAGTGCTGAAATAGGAAATTTTCTTTCTTTGATTTTTTTTTTTAAATGTTGGAAGTTTACAACTGTTCTGTGTGTGAGCAATAAGGATAATTAAAACAAAGTATAATTGGTAAAGTCGTCGTGTATTTGTATTGTATTCAGAAAACCCACAAACTTTTCAGCTAGATTTTTAAAAACCTCTGACTGCTATGAAAGGTTACACTTCAACAACCTCTCAAACAATCATCAAGAAAAAATGCCACATCAATTCCAAGTAATTTTGCATACACTTTCAGTAAGCTATACTTTAGAAACAAATATTCAGGAAGTAATTATCTAGCATCTAAATATATAAAGATATCGATTGCCAAACAAATTATAAAGAACTATAGAAAGTGAGATGCAAAGCTGTATTCTGAGGCAGATGCTTTTCAGTCTGGTAATTAGCATGAACCAGGGAAGCTATGAGACCATAAGAGATTTTATTTTTTTAATTCTTTAAGAACCATTGTTCATTTCATAAGTTTTCACAACTAAGTTATGGAAAAAATTTCTGTACTCAACTGTTACAAACTCACTTTAAAAATCCCATTTGGTCTTTATTTGAGCACCTGTGCCACTTCAGTATTCATTTAAAGTGAAAGATAATTATTGATACATAGCAAAAAATCCAGCCAACAATAACTTCCACCATGTTTCGCACCTGCAGTAGCTTTTCTAAAACAGATGAACCGGATCTTTTTAGCAGAACATTCACTGAAGACAACTTCTTGCTAAGCACAGTCCATTTTCATCACCCAAGGACCTGTTTGCTACCTCAGCCTGCCACGCTGGAGGATGCGCAGAGCCTTGAGAGAGTAACATTTAGCACTTCCTAATCCATCAGTGTCAGAGCTCCCTGACAGGGCAGTTATTCACATACACTCATTGTTATTCAATTTGCTGTTCACTGTAGGTAAAAATTCGGTGATCTCCACAGCCCCATCGATTCGGATCATTTTTCACCCTGGTTCCTCGCTGAAGGGCTGAGTCTCAGCAGTGGTACTGCTTGCTCTGCAGGACGACATTGCCAATGCATGAAGAGCTGATTTATGAATATGAAGAAACACCGGTACCAGGGGACTCGCTTTAGCCGCTAGAGACTACTGGAACATACTTACTGTTTCTGAAAGCTGAACTACAGACTTCAAGTGCTTTAATTTTATGCATGCATTTCATTATAAGTCTTGGCCAGAAGCTTTCCTAGACAAGCCAAGCAATCAGACAATCTTGCATCGTTTGCTGAAATCCAATTTTGTCCTTTGTCAGCATAAACAGTTTAATTTGATGTTTTCACTCCTGAGTAAGCACTGAGGATCTTTTAAATCTCCCTTGCAAGGGAGGAAACCACTCTGTCCATCCACAAACACACTCCAGCTAAATAAAAAACACACTCCAGCATATTAAAACAAACAAAACCCCAGCACCTCAACAGCTTTTCCTATTTAATACTGAGTTTCCAGAATTAATTGGCTAAAAATACCTACCACAATTTAATAAACTGCCCCCCCGCCTTGAGGGGGAAACACAAACCAAAACACAAACAACAGATTAGTCTCACTAAGATCAAAATAAAATTCCAACTGCTATCTCCGATTTGACCTTTGATATCTTCTCTGATGTTTCATTTATATGCATAAGCAAATCTTTTTACTAAAATATATCCTAGTACACTGGAGGAAGTATCAGTGTACCGGGTGTAGAAAGGTAAAGCACATTTATGCTGAGAAGGGCTTTGTTTGACGGCACGGACAAAAGTAACGTGTAATCACCAGACACAGACCTGGTGCAAGTGACAGCAAATCAAAGTTTAAGATACAATGAACTGAAATCCACTGATATTCTACTTCCTACCTGCTGAAACTTTTTCTGCTACTATGTTATTTTCCTGGAGCGAAGGAGGAGTGGCCAGGATTTTCAGAAATGCCATTATTTTAAAGCTTTTAAAACATAGGCACAAAAGTAACCATGTACACAGCAGAAACTGCGTAACTTTATCACAGCAATCAACTAGGAGCAGCTGTCAGGACAGAGTCAGTTATAGATTCACAGTTAACCACAACATTGAGTATAAGGCAATAATAAGAATCAGACATTTACTTTTTTTATATATCAAAGGCTAAACAATGACATCAGATGACTGTTACATACGTTTTACTTGCCAAGGAACTTGCCAGTTCCTAAGGTAATGGCACCATCTATTGGTCCAATACCACCTCTGCAGAATTCCTGCAAATTAATCACCGTTCTCCTTACACAGTTAACCAGATGATTCAGCTGCACTGTTTCAGTAATGCAAAGATCCACAAGAAAAATTTTTAACATTTCCAAGAATATACAAAGTAGGTGTTTTATCTAGAGATGCCAACCATGAACAGAAAAAAAATAACTAAAATTAAAGCTACATTTTCTCATCACAGAGTCAGAATAAATGCTGCATCAGACATAGGCTGAATCTGATTTACTAATCTGACACACTTAATTTTCAGATCAATTTTCTTTTCCCGATATATTTATTTAGACTCTGCATTACACTTCTACAGCTCTACCACAACCAAGCTTTCATTTAAAATCACCCAAGTCTTCAAAATGAAACACAAATCTGAAACAATACAGTGTCCTGAGCGACCAGAGGACAAGAATAATTCCAACCCTGGTTATGTTTGGAATTTTACTTTTTCCAGATATACGATATTCTCACTAGGGCATTAATCTTAAAAGCCACAGATGAAACTGTGCAAGCACATTAGCATCTCAGAAGGCACTAGTTTAATCTCTGACCATCTTTTACCCTTTACTCCCAGATTATCGCCTATAAATCACAAAAGAATTCAGAACTAACCAAACAAGCTCTAGACTACTATTGCAAATACTCCCTTTGCCAAAGACTGGACAATTCTACAGTATTTCAAGATGTTTGCGTCCTTCCCCTCAATAATGCATGTGCTATTTCCCTTCTCAAAAAGATAGGAGGATGATGGCAATCACACTAATGCTGTCCCGCAAGTCACAAAGCTTATTATAGCTTATTACTTCAGGATTCTTACCATAGGGACTCTCCAAGCATCCCTCAATAATTAAGAGCAGAACAAGATATCTAAAGAAACAATTTTATCTAGAGGACATAGACAGAGTAGTTAGACAACACAGGAGGAATGACACATTACATTCACAAATCAAGATTAGAGACGAATGAAGATTTTGTATTCTGTAATATAGTGCCTTCCCGAATATACTCATAAGAGGCTTCCAATTGGGTGGTTTAGCAAGATCACAGCTACATGGGTATATGCTCAAGAGCCATTTCACAACTTGAAATTATTACTGCAAAGCAGCACTGAGGAGTTCGAAAGTTTAATTCTCTCCTGTAGGTATTCTTCATCTCCTGTAGAACTGGGAAGTAATGCAGCAATGTTTCCGATTTTTTAAAGTGAGAAAAACGAGACACTCTAGAAAAGCTCCCTATGATGTGCATTCTGCTACCACAAAATACTCATTTCCACACAAGAATATCCCATATTCTTGTTTATAGTTGAAAAAAAACATTTCAGCCAATAAGAATATATTTACCAAGATTGTATTTTACAATATACCCTGAAAATTGTGTTTGTAATTTGTCTTGACAGGGTAATACCTAAGCACCAAAAAACCATGCAAAAACCTGTAGTTTCAGCTTTCAATACAATCACGCTACCCAATTTGAAACCGAGTGAGATGTATATGCAATTCTGTGTTCGTGTAGCTCAAATTACCGCTACTACAGGAGATGTTGCACAGACAGAAGAGTTGGGGTACTAACACTTAAGAATCTGATGGTGGGCTACTAATGTCAAGCTGACCCCAGCAACAGACAGAATTAAACTTCTTCACTGAGAAGCTCCACACATTAGTTAAGACCAATTATTATATGTAGCAAGTAAACCAGGTGTTGCTTCACTACAATGAAGCACCTTCTGGAGTAAAATCCAGCTGCTGCTTAACACAAACTACAGAAATACCACAGTCCCAAAGAGAAGCGAGGCACATTTTTTTCCTAATGAAAACACAGAAAAACTTCAGGCAGAATAGAATTCTCCGAGTCAGACTTGGTATGAAGCATGAGTTAGAACTATCTGCAAATCAAGTTTCTACAGAATTTTAATTTTTTAAAAATTTCTGGGAATCCTACGATCCTCCGGCTTTAAGGTATGCTGGGGAACACACAGAGCAACTTTCCTAATAGCAGGTTTTTGGTAGCTTAGACGAGGTAGTATAATAGCCCGCAGTTTTCAAGCATTAGAAATTAAAGAGAACAGCGCACCTGCCTTACAAATACAGGCGCACCTATACTTTTGAAGTCTCAGGTCTGTATAGCTCCCAGCAAACAATGGAATTTAAGTAAAAACACTTCAAATAATAGTTTGCAACATTCACCCTTTTCACCAGGCAGTTGTGTTACAATGCTGACGGAGCATCACTTACCCATGGTAACATAAGGCAGTTTGTCAGTTGATCCATGAGGATATATGCTGTAAAGGTGAGGTCCCGTGACATCCACTCCCCCTAAAACCAGGGCAGCACCAATGTAGCCTTGATACCTAGGACAATGTTTACATGTGAATCTGGAGGTCCACAATAAACCTGTTGCTCTTTTTACCACAATGTATGCATTTGAGAATTTTCCATGATTACACCAGCTACATCTCTGTAACAGAATGACTAATCTTAATATCTGTGAGCGATAGTTTAAGAAATTTCCTAACATATGGTCTATTTCAGCATCAAGCAGGACAAACAAGCACTGGACAAGCAAGCAGGCTGGATGATACATTTGTGCTAACAAGGAAAGAGTTTGGATTAGTTTTCAAGCCTTAAATGAAATTCCTGTGTCTGCAATTAAGTCTTCATTTAGAGACTTCAAAGAAAACTTATTCCTTTATTTCCCCCATGATACGTTCTTGGCTGGTTTAACATCTTAATCTATTGTTTTGTGACACACTTAAAAAAAGACAAAGTGCCCAGCAATATAGCATTAAGCAACTGAGCTGAATTATTGTCATTTATCTTGGTCACTTGCTTGCACAAAGCATTTTCTTTTCACTGCTTTATTTCACCTTCTTGGACACTTTCCAGTAGCTTGAACAATATCTTTAATTGAACACACTCATTTCATTCTCTGCTTCTCTTTCAACAGCAGCTTTTATTTCTGCAAAATACAGTACTGAACAGTACTGGAATACTTAAAGGTTTGGAGAGTATACCCTCAGTCTAAGGGCATGTTCTTTGTCCTGCTGCTAGTTAGGAAGTTCAGCTGCCATACCGTAACAGTCTGTGATCAGTCAAGCAATCAAATAAAATCTTAAGATAACTGTAGTACAACTTCCAACCATTTTACTCATTTCTGTCACTATACCACCAGCAGAGTTCATATGAACAGCAGTAGGCTTCAAACCACTAAACATTTTATTCTTTTGAAAAATGCATTCTGAGGTAGTGATTCACATGGAATTCTCAATTTTAGAAGCTTGCATACTCCAAGATTTCTACTGGTCCAGCCATCTCACCACACAAGATACAAAACAGTTTTCATGTGCATCATCAGTTTATTAAACTATTGTTGTTCTGTTTTTGCCATGTAAACACTAGTAACACAATACAACTATAGTATTGATTCTGTAAAATACCGTAGACTTGATTTCTCTTCCATCTCAGCTCAAAACCCTATGAAGCAAAGAGCAATTATTAAATCTTTCCTTAAGTCTTGTTATGAAGGTTAAGTAGGCTGAGGAAGGACTCTCCATCACAGAAGCTCAAGACTCATCTGGTGACTTTAACAGCATTGTTAATAAATAAGAAACTCACTCCGTTACCTGAAAAGCATTTGCTTTAGCATTCGATTAGCTGTGACAACTCTTGGAAGTCGTCCAGTAGACAGCGAATGGAGCTCCAGATTGGAAGAAATCAGCTGAGTTGTCATATCAGTATCTGCAGCTGTTCCTGCACCACAACAACTGAAAAATATTACCAGCAAGTTAGAAAAAGATGGGGAGGAAAGGGGAAAGAAATAACTCTATGCTTTATCCAACAAGCAGAATTTTTTCAGTGTAAAACTGAGGAAATTAGGTTTTCATACAGTCAGTATTTTCAAAGCATGAAACAAGATAGCCTGATTAAGTACAAATGAAATACCCAAACCCCCCAAGCCTTGCTAATAAATTATCATTTTAAAGTACACCTTAATACTGTTAGCAAAGGACACGGCTAAAAATCCCATTACTATTAGCAATACCGTTACACCATAAACTACTTTAATACTTACTAGATATTAGGGGAAATGAAGTGTATTTTTGAACAGTTCTTGTCAGCAACAACCATTCCTTCAGTTGCTCTCGTATCCGCTCCGAGGACTATGCCATCCTGCAGAAAGAGAGCATTACCCCCAAAGCCTCCATGTCCAAAGGGGCCCCTCCTGACACCGGCAGCAAGGCCCCGCGCAGCCTGGGGGTGCCCGCTGGGGCCCGGCCCCGCGCAGGCCGGGGGCGCCGAGCGTGACTCAGCAGCGCGGAACCTCCACAGCCGCCACGCGCGCCGGGACGCCGCTTCCCGAGGAGGCGGCCGCGGGGCCGAGCGGCCTTTCCCCCGCCCCGGCTGAGGGGCGGCTCGGTCCGGCGGCGGCGGAGTAGGAGGAGGAGCGGCCCCGCAGCCGGCCCGGCCTCCCGCCCGCCGCGGAACGGCCCCGCTCGGCGCAGCGGCGGGCTCCCCTCGGCCCCTCGCCCCGCGAC
>VZSF01010885.1:822253-835027 GCA_013398295.1 Chionis minor
GGGGCTCGGCGACCCCCCGGCGTCCCCCCGTCGTGCCTGGGGCCTGCTGGCGGCGTGGGGAGCACAGGCAGCCCAGCACAGGCCGCAGCCCGGCCGAGGGTGGCCGCTGGGGAGGGAAGGAGTCCGGGGTTTGTCCCGCAGCGGGGCTGGAGGCGTCTGGGCCCTGGGCAGCCGGTGCCGCAGGAGGGAGCAGGAGCAGAGCCCGCACGGACAAGCTTCAGTTTACACGTAATTTATAGTAGCTCTTTGGTGCGCGTCTGCCCCCTGGCACCAAACGAGCTGCCTTACCCCATTCCTGTATCTGCTCGTCCGCCTGCCCTGGCGGCCTTCGGGGATTGCTGGTCACNACCCCCCAGGCCCAGGCCCAGTCCCGGCGTCCCGCCCGCGTCTCACCGAGCGCAGTTGTCGAAGCTGAAGCCGCCGCTCGGCGCCTGCAGCACGGAGACCGCCGCCATGTCACCGCTCCGGCAGGCACGGGCGACGCCTGCCAAGTGCTTCCGGGTCAGCCGCCGGCGCGCGCGGCGGGGCGGGGCGGGGCGTNCCGCACGGACAAGCTTCAGTTTACACGTAATTTATAGTAGCTCTTTGGTGCGCGTCTGCCCCCTGGCACCAAACGAGCTGCCTTACCCCATTCCTGTATCTGCTCGTCCGCCTGCCCTGGCGGCCTTCGGGGATTGCTGGTCACCTGGGGGCAGGACTGGTCGGAGCAGGGAAGGGCAGGAATGGCCGAGGTGCTCGCCCAGGTTCAGGCCGTGCTTTCGTGTGTGAGCTGGGGCTGTCTTGTTATTCCTTCCTTTGCCTTTGCTTTACCATGTTTAAAAGGACAGTGCTGCTTTTACTGGGCTGCAGGACTGGTCGAATGGGTCTTGTAAAAAGCTTTGAGGCTTTCAAAGAAAATGAAGGGATGGATGAAGAACAAAAAGGGAAAAAAGATCCCAAACTTCTCTGTCTGTATCTGACAACCTGTAGTTGCATGGGAAAATGCAACCTAAAATTGCTGTGCTGTTAATGTAATGGTTATATGGTGAAAGAAAAAAGGTAAGTGCCCCTTTTCAAAATTAGGGAAGTCCTGCTCTATGTCAAGGAGGTCAGTAAAATTAATATTTTCTGGGTAAACTACATATAACCTCCACTTTAACTTTTCCTCCAGCTTACTGACCTGTTAAAAGGAATGGCCTGGTGTATCTGCAGAGAGAAGAACTTGTGGCAGCTTCTCAAGAAAGAATGCATTTTCAAGCAATGCAGACATGGTGTTAGATTTTTCCAGTCTATCACATGCCTAATTTCCTTTCTAGATGTAAAGTGCCTGAAATTAAAAATCTTGTTATTTAAAAAAAAAATATGTTACGGGTTCCAAACATTAAATGTTAATTGTGGGGCCCTCCCTCTTCGAGAACAACCCAAGAAGGTAAGTAGTGCGTTGGCTTCTTGCCTAAAGGAAGCTTTCTCCAAGTATTTTAACGGGTAAAGCATCTCCCTTCTTGAGGTGCTCGGAACACAACATCGTTAGAGTAGGTGGCGTTGCTGAGAGGAGCAGCCCTGCCTTTCATTCCAGGAGCAGCGATGTCTCCTGCAACAGAAGTGAGTCAGACATCTTGCAGACTCCCTCTGAACAGTACCCAATTAGCAGATGGCCTAAAAATGAAACTAAGGTCCCACGTGTCCACACCAAATCTACGTCTGCTGTGTCCCTCCCAATTAGTTAAAAACAAGTCTTCTTCATCAGTGTGTTACTCAGATGCAACATGTATGCAAACAAAAGGGGCGGGTGGGCAGAGCTGTCGTGCAATGTCTGCTTTTTCCTCCAATGCTCAAAAATACTCGCCAATGGGAGGGAACAAAAACAGCCAGGGGGAAGAAAACCAAAACCCACTCTCTTTCTTGATTGTGCCAGTCGTGCAGCAAAAAGCCAGCGGCAGCGTTCAGAGTGGAGGGGCTGCAGAGCCAAGCGTGGCACCAGCCCCTGCCGGTGAATAGGAAAGTCGCTCAATGAGATACGAAAGAGTCGGTTTGTGTTGGGCATGGGGAAACGAGATCCTGTGATTTACAAGCTCTCGCTAAGGACACTTTGCAGATGGCGAGCTCTGACGTGCTGATGTTGCTCCGTTACTGTGGTGCTGAAGGGCGGGGAAAGGCACCTAGTGCTGGAAATCTGGAAAAAGGAGTGGAGGTGTCTGTGTTCCCAAGTGCCCTTTGGTTTCTGTTCACCATCAGAAAGCCATGTTGGTCTGTGCCACGCAGGCTGGTGGCCCCTGGGGACACATTGCTAAGGTGACGGTGCTCCCGAGGTTGCTTTTTTGGCACAGGCTACATTGGAGAGAATGTCCTGTGTGCGGGTTCATCGCTGCTGTGTCCTGTAGGGCCCAGCTGAGGCTTGGCTGCCTGGTTTGAGGTGGAGCACAGTGTATTGAGAGTGTTTGTTCCAGCAGACCACAGAAACCATCTCTAAGAGAAGCACACAGGGAACCTGCACTCTGCGCTCTCTTCTCCCGCTTCTTTCAACCCTTGAGTAACTAAAATCCCATTTTCTTGTACACCGGTTAGGCTGGGAAGCTGTCTGAGAGAACGAATATCTTGCTGCCAGATGCTCTTTTTTTATTCTAACACAGTTGTTTTCCTCTTCACTTGATAAAGTTAAAATAAACAGTCTCTGGGGTGAATTACAGGCGTCAAAATTGGATTGGCATACAAACTGTAGAGCAGTTGGTGGTTGGGAGTCTGGGGAAAAAGAAACAGCAGGTTTTAGCTAGAGGGGACAACAGCTTTATTTCCCTCTTGGTCCTTGACAACTAAGCAGATGTCCTACAATTATTGTTTTACCTTCTAGTAATATAGTGTTTTTTCCTGTCCTCCCAGGTACGCAACTGGCTCTTTTGCAGATGTGCAGGTACATCCCTTCCCTAGTTCAGAGCCATCTTAGTGTACCACTAGCTCCATCTATTGCTGGTTGATGGCTGGCTGGAATTCAGACAAATGCTTGTTCTTCCCTCTCAGCTTTATAGGATACCTATTTTCAGTCCCACTTATGGAGATACAACGGATGGTCTTGAGAATAAGATCTTTTCTGAATACCTTACGTCGACTTTTCACACCCGTTGTATTGCAAACTTTGCTTCTGGGTTGATGCCACCCACTGTATACACGTCTTGTTCATGTTTTCTGGAGTCCTTCAGAGTCCTCAAGTGCAGGTGTTCCTGGGTCCACTAACCCCTGGCACTGCCCTGCGTTCCTCTGAAGAGATGACGGGGTAGCGGGTGGCGTCACTAGGCCTAACGGCTGTCCCTGGGTACCCACTGCACTAGGTTGGAAGAGACATAATGAGATGGTGCGGTTTTGCAGAGCTTGGTAAGTCTAACAGTAT
Source organism: Chionis minor (assembly GCA_013398295.1). Classification (NCBI taxonomy): domain Eukaryota; kingdom Metazoa; phylum Chordata; class Aves; order Charadriiformes; family Chionidae; genus Chionis; species Chionis minor. Next base: position 825,615 of record VZSF01010885.1, read on the forward strand.
TAGAAGAAAGCACACTGGCAAAAAGAATGTAGAGTTACATGAATTTTTAAGGTTCTGGGCCAATATATAACGGAGTTCTTGCGTGGTCTTCTGACAGACAGCACGTGGTCTGCTCGGCAGTTTCTGTTTGGCGTGAGGAAGTTTGTCTGTGCTCTGTCTGAAATAGCCTCTTTGAAAATCTAGGGCTACATCCCCTCAGGGCTTACCTTCACGTGGTGCCATGAGCTGTCCTGAAGACTGAAGAAAGCAAACTCTTCTCTTTATTTTTTAAAGCGGTCCTAAAGTCTGTTTCTAGCCTTACCAAAGCTGCAATCCAGGTTTATCGTCCTACAAGACATCTGATAGGGAAGTTAAATAGCACTCCAGACACATTTTTTGAAACTTACTTGGGATAGAAGGAATGTTAGTGTTTTTCTCAACAGGTGGGCATTCAAGCTGAAGCCTAGGTCTTTACAGCATGTGTGTATATGTAATGTATAAACTCGCAGGTATTTTAGTGTCTGCATTTATACTCTGCCCGGTTTCCCGGTTTTGTATTCAGCGCTTTCTTTGTGTGTGAGTGCCAAATGACTTCTTAAATTCTTCGGCCTTATTTAAAGAGACATTGGTTAACTTGGAATGTTTAACAAAATCTTCAGTACAACTTCACGAAGCTTGCACCTGCTCTTGCAGTATGACAGACAAACGTGCTGCTTCATCAGGGTAACGAGTGTAAATCATCAGCCAGTTTTTTGCTCTCTAGAATAAAGGAGTTGCAAAAGGTAAAGTCTCAGCAGATGAGACTTTGATCCTGTAGAGACAGGATTGGGTTTATGCAGCGGGTTAGAGTGAGGGAGGGAGGGTTTCCGTTGTTCCAGTGCTCTCTGATGGAATAACTCGGCACCGGTTTGTGGGAGGTTTTCAAAGGACAGCCAGACAGCCCGGATAGCCACAGTCAGCCCAGAGCTGCAGACACAGACAGTCTCCAGCGCTCTGCAGCACAGCAGCGAAGCCTGCAGCACTGTTAGGTAAAGTCAGCAAGGATCCCAGTATGGTGCTGGTGGGAGTGTGGTGCCCAGTGGCTCGTGGCTATGGGACCACTGCCTACAACCGTTCAAAATGAAAGGTGACAAATCACCCCGGCACGTGCATGTGAAATGACAGTCAATTAGAGAAACCTGAGAAACGCTTTCTCGTGCTGAGGAGCCGCACTTGTGTCTCTGCTGCATGAAGTCCAGGTAATTGAATGGCCAACTGCCCTTACGCCCTCAACGGTGTCTGCAGAACTCTGGGAGAACCTGCTGAGGCCCTGCACCATCCAGCCCCGCAGGGGATGAGCTGGCCAGAGGCAATGCAAATTGTCCAGAAGCTGAGAGCACGTATTGCAGCGGGGCTTGAACCCTGGTCGTGGCTCTGTCTTGTGCGTATTCCAACAAAACACGCGCTGGTTCCCAAACTAGCCAGCAACTCCTGTTATGTCCCAAGGTGAACTTGTGTTAGGAGTGGAGCCAGGCAGAGAGATAATCACTGAACTGGAGAATAAACGCACCATGTGTCTCTCCTGTTCAAAACCACTCTAATTTCAAACATCTTGCCTCAACAGCGATCTGTTAACACACTGCAGGCCAAGAATCTGTCAGAAGAATTTAAATACAATTCTGACAAGATCAGAACTAGATAGACTAAAACTTTCCCAACCTGTGGCTAAAACAAAGCTAATTGAGTAAGCACTTGCCCAGGTCAGGGCAGAAGGTGGTCTCTCGGGGATCTTCCTTCTTGTGCAACAGTAGCTTCCAAAAGCAGGAGATGTCTTTGAGGTGTTTAAACTCATTACAGGAAACGGGGAGTTGGCCCGGGTCCAAGAGGGTGTCCTCCTTACTTTCAAAGCTGAAAGAAGAGGTTGAAGCTGGGAGCAGGCAAGTGCTGCAGTCACAGGGATGATGCACTGGAACGTGAACCAAGTTCCCCAGAGTTTCTGAAAGAACCATGTTCTGAATTGCGAGAAGCAGCCGGCTGAGGTGCAGACGTAAGAAATAGACTGTCTCCCTCCAAGGGAGGGGGCAAATAAAGTACCTGGGGAGCACTTCACTGGCTTCCAGCTAAATGCTGTAGGATGCTGGAAACTCGAGAAAGTCCAGTGCTGATCTTATGCTATTTTCTAGCATTATGATACTCAAATCATTATGCTACTGTCTATCACTTGTCAATACTGTTTAGGAGAAGTGCCTGAATTTCTGGTGTTCTGTTGACAATTGCAAAAGTCCTTCTGTTAGTAGTGTTGGAATAAGTTTTCAGCTTTATTTAGGTTCTGGCAGAACAAGCTGGCAAAACTATATGAGTTGAAAGAGAAGGAAGAGAGTTTCAGGTATGAAGAGGTCTCTGCCACTCTCTGAGACGCTGCTGCGTGTCATTAAGAGGGATGTGGAGAGTCTCCATCTGGACTGTCAATGTGCATTTGGGTTGACTGAACGTGACTGCAGAGGTACAGCCGTTATTGAGAGAGGTTAATCTCCTGCTTGCACTGAGGAATAGCACTACATGTGAGTGAGGTGGGAAGAAAAATACAGTGGGAATGCTGTATACATGCTACTTAGGAGAAGAGTCTGTATTTCATCCCATGAGACCCAAAATGCTTTTGTCTTCCTTGGAGTCACAATAGGAACCACCAACCATCCTGCAGGTAAAATAAGAGTAGCTTAGATACTGGTGGCAACTGACCAACTGCTGAATTGATATTCCAGTGTCACAAGATTAATTATCTGGCAGTGGGAAAAAGCTTCACTCTGTACCTGGTGGAAGCAAAGCCTCACATCCTTTTTAAGCCAGCAAAGCCATATTTACTTTTTTTTACTGCTTACTGTTGCTTTGTATAAATAGCCATAAGGTATTTTAAAGAGGCTTTTGTAGGTCTGCTTTGCTGGGCGAGAGCACGTACTGCAGGGAGGTGCTGGGACTCCACAGCCAGCCCAGGGAGGGTCTCCAGGGAGGCGCCGTGGCCCCAGGGGACCTCAGTGACCCTCAGGACTGCCCACGCCTCAGCTCCCTGGTGTGTCACTTGCGTGTAGGCACGGGTCTCCCAGCACTGGATATTAGACGTTGCACAGCGTGGGAGAGAGCAGAAATAAGGGGAAACCTCCTTGCAGCTGCCTGTGCTGATCTGACTGAAACACGGCTCCAGAACTGCGCAGGCACCCAGGGCTCAGCCAGACACAACACGCTTCCCCTTTCTCAACATCTGTATTCCTGTAAGGTGATGTGGAACTGCTTATGCTGGTTGTTTGCAGACCCTCCCTTCTGTCTTGTGAGTGACGTGAATAAATCCCATAAAGAGATGGTTTCTCTACTGCCAGGTTCCTGCAGCGAGAGCTTGGGCCATCTGCTTAATGGTCTGTTGCGTTTCTGGTGCTGCAGTACTGGCTGGAGCTCTGCTGTTGTGCAACAGTCGCGTATGGAAAGCTTTACTCTTTAATGTGAAAAATGGGAGAGACAGATGCAATCTGGGTCTAACATGGTTCTTGCACTTATTTCTGTCGTCTCCCAGGAGCTCTCTTGCTGCCGGTGCCTTTCCCCATTCCGTCTGAGCACCAGAGCCCCCCTTTTTACCTGACAGAGCAGGCGCGGGGTCACTGTCCCCCAGAGCGAGCTCCTGCCTCAGGGCTGTTACTCGGGATCTCCAGAGGATATAAACCAGCTCTCCATGGTGTTTGTGAATCTGAGCATGTCGACCGGCCCCATTGCTTCAGAACGCACCGCACAGGAATAGCAGTTCACAAGCTTTTTGATAGCTGTGATTACAGGTTAAAGTGGAGCCGCAGTGGGTGTCTGGTTAAACCAGCAAAAACCCTTTATTAGAAAACTACAGAAAAAGGGTATCAGAGAGATTTAGTGTTTCAAAGAGGACCAGAACCAAATGCCCTGTCTTGCTGGTAGGCGGGTGGGAGATTTAGGAGTAGTTAGTAGCTCAAGAAAAAAACCCAAACAAAGATGAATGATAAAGGCAGGTCCTATTTTTTCTATTAAAAGTTTCTAGGCTACACAGATTTGTTATAAATGATGGCACTAAACAAGCAGCCGTGCCCAAGCTCCCCTGAAAGGCTCTCCAATACCAGCAGCTGATGCCCCACTGCGCAGGGACACAATCGGGTCTGTTCCTCCAGACAATACACCTGTCATTGGGAAACAGAAAGCTGGCAATTAGCAGAGGCGGCTCTGCGTTGCGCTTTCATCCCAGACAATAAGAAGGGCCTGGAAGAGTGAGATTAAGGCTGGCATGTCCGCAAGAGATTGTGGAAACAAACCTCACTGAGACTTTGGGACATTTAAGAAACAAAACCAACAAAATAAAACCCTGGCTAAGTCTAACTTTACAAACAAGTCTAGAAAGCAGAATAGCACTGGAATAGGATCATTTGCCTAAGAAATATAAGCCTGGGGTTGTGGAGGAAAGACTTTCTTCTCAGCTGAGATGTCCTGCAGTTGTCAGCGGTGTGTCATAGGAAATAAACACCAAGCGGGGTTCTGCGCACTGAAGCTGCGGTGGGAAGCTGCTCGGCTTCACCGGGACTAGGACTAAGCACCAGCATCCACGGAAGAGACTTTTCACCCAGCTGATGAAAGCTCTAAGCCCTGGGCCATACTCGGCATTCCGAATGTTTAAAGGTCTCCCAAATTACTAACCCTGCAAAGCAACGCAGGGAGTCTCAGCTGCTGCTTGTGAGCAGAACCGACCTGGAAGGGAAGCAGGTGACCCCCTCAGCCGCTGTAGAGCGTGCTACTAGAATAAAATAATTTGGTCAGCAAGTTTCAAACTTTTTTTCTGCTGGTGCAGGGGTTCTTCCAACTCGCAAGCATCAGGAAAGCCACAGAGGTAAATTAGGAAAATGTTTTCCTTGCTGGCAGTTCCGTCTCCCCGGGCATATAAGCTTATGGTTGCCATCTGCCACAAAGTACTGTCTGCTGTGGGTCTCCAGTGATCGATCCCGCCCTGCGTTTCCAGCAGCGCACAAAACAGGGAGGGGAGACCTGGATACTCACTGCGGAGCTCTTGCACGGCTGCCAATGTGCAAGCGGTGGCGGTGTGACTGGCGTGCTGACGGCCGGCCACGCTGCTGCGAGCGGGGCATGGTGGGATGAGGACCGCAGGGTGAATTGTGCACTTTGCTGCGTGAGGTGAGCTGGTGCAGACAGGCTCCTGAGACCTACACGCGTGGGTCACTCCGTCCCCTTGGGGAGGTATGGCTCTTCCTGCCTGTGAACTTGTGCCCCCTCCCCTCAGCTTCCTGAGGGACATATCACCAACGTACCAGACTTGATGTGAAGCTTCTAGCATCAGGAAGTTTGGTCAAGCCTGATGTGACAGACTTGAAAGGAGAGGGGGAGAGGAAATTGAGAGAACTAGACAAATAATGGGATTGCCAAACATGCAGGTGTCTGGCCATAAAAGCAAATCAGCGTAGACTTTTAGTGGGCAGAATAAGCTTGTTTGGAAACCTGAAGAATTAGCTTGAACACATGTCCTGCTGTCTCTCTCCTGCAGAGCTGTGAATGTGAAATTGCATCCACAATCCAAAGTTCAAAGAGCAAACTGTGCACTTGGTGACTGCTGCCAGCGAGCTCGGCCGGTCAGTGGTTGCTGTGGAGCTACAGACCAGTCTTCTGGGTAGCGTGTGCGGGGAGGTTAGGTGGCGATGCCGGGACTTTGTCCAGAGGAGGTGGAAGAGTTGTCTGGATTTTTCTGGGCCCTGCTGCTTCTGGTAGTTCGATCCCTGTGAGCACGGTAATGTGTTTTAACAGCTTCCTCGGAGTGACAGACATGGGATGTCCTGGACTGACATCTCCCTGTCAGCTGGAACAGCGGGAAGTCGTGCCATGACCGATCACTGCAATGCGGTGTTAATTGCTTCCTGAATACTGATGAATCTTCTTTTGGGAGAGCTGACCTGGAGGTCCTGCCAGAGCAGAAGCCAGCAGCCTTTCAGCCGGCTGGAGTCCGTGGGACAGCAACCTCCCATTTCTCTTTATGCACGGGAATCTCAGGGGTGCGGGAAGGAAAAGGAAAGGAGCTTTAGCATAGAAGCGTCTGCTCCAGGGTTGTGTTAAATACACAGGCTGAGAACACACTCAGAGATCCGTCAGTCCTGTTCCTGTTTCAGTGGTAGACTGTCCCTTTGCAGCGTTAAGTCTGCCACAGACTTCTATTCGTGGAAGTTACAAACTACCCATTTGCAATGCCCTTGAGCTGGGGTGGGTGGCTTTTGGTGGAAGGCTTTGGTGGTGGAACTGGAAAACAGAAGTGTTTTGTCCCCGCAGAAGCAGTTTGGAGTTTTAGTTTCTACATGTGAGAGATACGTGGGCTCTGACTGCACTCCTCAAGGAAGTGCCCGAATTAGAGGCAGCAGAAGCCTCAAATTCTTACCTGTGCGCTCACAGACAGCCCAGCTGTCCCTTTTCAGGTGCTCAGCGTTATCCGAGAGAGAAAGAGCAACTGCGTCACTCTTCTTTCTGAATAATAAGTATTTGGACAGTCAAAGATGGTTTGTTGGGATGGACACTCTGTGCTTTCCGTTCCTTCCAAACCCTACACCAGAAGTCTCCCTTGCAGAAGCAGAGAAACATCCATACGCAGATAAGTAAGCGTACCAAGGAAGCTTTGAAGAGCAGAAGCAGCACTGGTATCAGTGTGAGGCATCAGCACCAAACAGCAGCTTGTGAAATTTTTGGATGCGTGAAACTGTGAAATAATTGAGATACGGCAGGTGTGTGACATACTTTCACAACCCCAGTACCGGGGGCAGGGATGTAGGTCCACATCTCTTCTACCGCTGCCTCCTACGGCAACACTTGGCAAGCCCTGTCTCTGCCCAGAATTAAATCTGATTCAAAGTTTGGGTGACATTAAACTCCGCGAGGAGAGGCTGGGGCAGAGAGAGGGTCGGTTTTGTGCAGTAAAAAGTGGGAAAACACAAATGCTGGAGTACAGTAACATCAACAGCTGGGCTAGGGAAATGTTATTTTGAAAGAATTCTGCAAGGGACAGGCTTGCAACACGACCTAGTGATCCCTGACACACACAGCGCTTTGTTCCGTTTTTCAATGCATCTTCCTTAGACACGTGGCTTTCTACTTCACTTGGCAAATATTTGATTTATAAAGATTAACATGTTGCTAGCCCATGTGCTGGGAAGCTCTTCCAAGGGTTGTGTGAAAGATGTGCCTTGAGGGTGGCAGATCAGGGTTTACTAACTGGTGAGGATAACACTCCTTAAAATGCACCTGAGCTGATTTTTTAGATTGACTGTGTGTAAACAGAATTGCAACCTATTTAAAAATAAGCTAACCCAGAGTGACAGCATCACCCAAACCGCGCAACACAATTTGCCCTTTGCTCAGCTGCTCATTAGAGAGATTTACAGGCATTAAAAGTACATTGGGGTTTTACCATCTAACCATCCCAAGGTCGTATCTCTGCTTGCCAAGGTCTTCTTGCACTTGATGGACACCTCTTAACTCTAAGAACTCTGTTAGTTCTAATTTATTTTGAGATGCGTGAATGGAGGGTGACTTTAGGGGCTGCAGTTGCCTTAAGGACACAGCTGACCGGCTGGAATATTTGCTTCGTGGGAATTAGTGGCGATACAATGATGGATTAGCAGCACTGGTGGCAACAGCTCTGCTGCCATGACAAGGAGCAAACAGATGGCAGTGCCCGTGGCTGCATGCGGCTGCGGGAAATCCTCTGGGCAGCTGGGAGGTCCAAAGGAAGCATCCAGCAGGCCGGGTGCTGCACCCCGCTTTCTGGCCTTGCTCAGCAGCCTAGGAGCCCGCGCTTTTTGCAGCCTTTTAGGTGTCGTTTTAGGTGAAAGGACAATGAGGTGCCAATTATTAGCTTCCACTTGCTGGCTGTGACCTTTCCTTTGAAATGCTGGTGAAGCGTTCCTGCCAGAGTGCCCAGAGCCGTCCTTGATGCCAGGCAAAGCATCAAGTCTTATTTGAAAGTCCAGTGTGTGATTACGGAAGTTAGTTCACATTTAAATCCAAAGGATTTGTGTAGGTGAGGTCAGAAACTTTCTAGTAGAAACTTTTAGGCAGCATTCCATGAAACTTCCACAGGAAACTTTTCTTCACCTCTCTGCATGTTCACAAAGAATGGATTATTTGTAGAGCTGTAGAAAAGAGGAACGATGCTGTAGGCTGCGGGCTGGATTCCATTTTTAATACTACCAGGAAACTGCACTTGGTGCTGTTGCAAAAGGTGTTTAACTCTGTCCAAGACACGGACATATTGAAAATCTGCTAGAGAACTTGTAACTCTTACTAAACTTAATCCAACTGTAACTTAAGCCAACTGTAAGTTTAAAAAACACTTTGCACTTTTCCTCTAAAGATCTTTGGTGTAAATTCAGGGTTTGCCTTACACCCTTTGCTCCCTCCATCACCAGGGGAAATAAGATCCAGCTTTGGCCAAACCGCAGCGAGGTGCAGAGCCCCGTCCCGGTGCTGCCACGCTGCCTGGCGAGCCCTTGGCACGCTGTGCCCCGCCGACGTGAGTGCCAGGCCAGTTCCCAACTGGCAGCGGTGACTAAGCAGCCCAGGGCAGCTGCCTCCAAGGTCGATTCTTCTGTGAGAGATTTATTGCAGCGAGCAGAGGCGCTGGGATGTGATAATTGCCTTCATTCCCGGATGAAGACCCTGAAGAACAAAAGCCAGTTGCCCACGAATCCATGGTGTGATTCAAGCATTCACTCGGAGGGGAGGATGGGAATTGTGTGCCTGTTGCTGTAGCAAAAGTGAGAGGGCATTAATCAAAAGAGCTGCTCTGCCCGCTGAGGAGGGGAGTGCTGCTGCCCGTGGAGGTGGCCTGGGCCCTCCAGCCTTCACGTCCTCCCCGGGGCTGCTGCGAGCCCGGGAGCGAGGAAATGCCGGAATGCTGAAGCTGCTGGAGGAGGAAATCACAGGAGGGACTTTTGACTCTGCCTTTCAGCCCTGCCCCTGCTCACCGTGTCAGCCCCGTCTCTTGTTTGTCCTCCCAGACACCTCCTCGAGAGCCGACCTCCACCTGCGCTCCCGAGCACGCAGATAGTAGACGCCTGCTGCTGCCAGGAGCCCCGGTCACTCCCCCGCCGCCGGATTGTTCTGCCAAGACCATGTGCCAGATTTCCCGGGAAGCTTTATTGGGGACTTCCATGGAGAAGTGATTCCCTGAGAAGACGATCCCCCACGCTGGGAGCAGAGGTTGCGGAGCGGGGAGGATTGTGAGTGCTTTGCTGTTAGCGGGGACAAGGGTGTCGGGAGCGGAGTGCGCTGGCGGAGCCGTCCTGGAATGAGGGTGCAGACTGGGGATAGGGGTGCAGGATGGAGCTGGGGGTGCAGGCGCGGGCTGGGGCTGCGGGCTGGGGATGGAAGTGCAGGATGGGGCTGGGGCTGGGGCTGGGGGT
>VZSF01010885.1:835523-884589 GCA_013398295.1 Chionis minor
GTGCACGGTGTGGAGCGGTGCGGGATGTGGAGCAGTGCGGGATGCAGAGCGGAGCAGTGAGCGGTGCGGGATGCGATGCGGTGCGGAGCGGTGCGGGATGCGGTGCGGAGCGGTGCGGGATGCGGCCCCGCCGCCGGAGCCCGCTGGCCGTCGGGGCCGTCGCTGCCGCCCGGTTCTCGGGTCGGTCCCGGCGGCGGCCGTGCGGGGGCGGCGCTCTTGCTCCGGCTGCCCCGGGCTGCCCCGGGAACGGCCCCGCTGCCCTGGGTTTTCTGCCGGGACCGACCCCCAGGTTCCCCGCAGCACCCTCGGGGGCCCCGCCGAGAAAGGCCGCCCCGGGGGCTGCAGGCACCGGGCGCTGCGGGTCGCCCCCGCCCCGCGCTCGCCCCGCGGCTGAGCAAAGGGCCGGGCGGGCTCCGGCCGGGCTGGGAGCCCCGGTGCCCCCGGCTGGAAAGTCGCTGCTGCGCTGGGGAAGGCTGTCTGTGTCGGGGGGCGTTCTCGGGGGGGGTTAGAACTGGCCCCCTTAGTCCCCCCACGGCAGAGCACTCCCACGCCATCGCTGCGCGCAGACGGTCCCCATGGCGGGCAGTGCCAGTGCCCGGACACAGCGCCAGCACCTGTTTGCACAGAGGTCACGTTGCCGGTCTCCGTGTTTGTGTCTTTACATACCCTTGTCTACCATTTTCCTAGATTTTCTAGGGCCGCGCGCTCAGGCTTTCCCTCCGCCGGGGCAGAGGTGGTGCGGCGGGGGCTCCCCGGCAGCATCCTGCCCTTGGGCAGCTCCCGGCACAGCTCCTGGTGCTGGGCTGTGGGGTCACACACCGCTCCTGCAGGCTGGAGTTACTGGTCTGCAGGACCTGTTCTGGTGCTGTGTTCCTGCAGGCTTTAAAAGAAATGGGAAAAGCTGCCAGTGATGTGACACTGTTTGACAACGCAATTTATGATGGCTTTTTTGTTTAGTTAATGCAGATAAAGAGGCTCTGACAACTTGCGCGTCTATTAATATTGCACATCTCTATATGTTTTATGATTAATTGTTCTGTAACCTGGAAACGAATGTTAAACCGAGACCTTGAGTTCTTTAAGAAGAACTGAGAATTGGTTTTACAGGATACTACCCAGGGCAGCTATTTCAGACAGTCGTTTTCTCTTTTTTGATTCAAGAGTTTCTGAGGAAAGCAGCCTTGTCTGAAAACCAGCTTTCAGCAGAACACTTCTGTCTCTGCAACGCATCTCTAGTAATATTTTGTTTATTCTAGCAAAGGGTGGAACCTTTCCAGCTGGTCAGCATGTTTAGAAGAGACTTGAGATCCGATTCTTGGTTCTTCGGCTTTTTGGTGAGATTTACAGTCATTTTAATAATTTGAGTATTTGAGATCATATTAATGCTTTCTATGAATGTTACCAAACATTCTCTCCACCAGGTCGGCAGCCTGTCCAGGAGTCTCTTTGCCTTTGCAGCCCTTGCCAAGAATCAGACTTCTAAAGGTTGGTGTTTTTATCAGTACTTCTGTATGTTTTTACGAGCAATATTCAGCACAGAGAAACAACACATAAAAAGGTGCCCAGTGGCAGAAACAAAGGCAAGGAAACTTTTTTCTGATACCCTGTTTTGTGCTTGAAATTGTATTTGCTTGGCTAACTATGAAATTGCTGTCTAAAATCAGTCTTTGTGCCACTGTAACTGCGACCCAAACAGATTATTTTGTGCTTGCAAGCTGCATCTGCCAATGCAGAAGCTGGTAGGAGCTAAAAAGAGAAAATTTGCTTGTACATCACAGCTCTGAGCAAGCTGCCCTGCGGGCGATCCCTGGGCAAACCGCAGTGGGCTTTTCCTCTGAACGGGGCTCGGTCTGGCGTGTCGCGGAGAAGCGTTCCCAGCTCCAGCCGCGCCGGTTGTGAGCAGCCTCACAGCTGCCCCTAATTTTAGGTCCAGTATAGCCTGGGCTTTTCTGTCACACTGTGCCACTGAACATCCCGAGGGCTGGGTACGGAAATGAGCTCCTGCCTTCAGCTCCTCCGGGGAGCACCAGGCGGTGTTGGTAAACGCCTGGGGATGCTGCGGGAGACTGAGCACGAAAGCTTTCTGTTTGTCCACATGGTGTGTGTCTTTCTCCAGGTTTTGCTCCTGTCACGATTGAGACCTCAAGACACATGTACGAGTATGTGGCCACAGCTTTGGACTGGTGGCACGCAGGCAGATACTGTGAGCAACGCTTTGCTCAGCTGGTTTTTGAACCCCAAGAGAGTGAGGGAGCTTCCTTTAGCAAACTGCTGCACTCCCACCGCATCGGAGGCTCTGTCTGGCTAAACGAAAGGGATGACGTCCTGCACAAACCAAAATGGAGACGTGAGTATAAGTGGACTTGGACTATTTAGAGACACATTCAGTGCTGGATCTTTTTCATACTGAAATTCATCTGACTGGAAAAGTTGCTGTCACTGTGGTAACACTCTAGTCACAAGCTGGGACTGGCAGCGTGAGGAACAGTGATCCCAGCACGTCAGCTGGGCACTGTCAAGATTTTTTAACGCGTTGCGAAAGGGCTCCTCTGCTCTGTCCTCCGGCACCATCTCCCTGCAAAGCAGGTCTGGCTTTGCTCAGCCGCTGGTGCCCCGCGGGTCCCACAGAGCCGTGGTGTTAGACAGGGCCAGGAGAAGGGGTGTTCCCCAGCAGCAAGGCACCGCAGGGCAGCTGCCTCAAAGGTCCTGTTTGACTATGCTCTTGGCTGCTATAGCATGGGATGCTTGGGAACATGCTGTTCCTTCCATATTCAGTGTTTGCAATCCGAGAAAACGAAGTTTCTGGAAATTACACTTGCTGAAATGGTGCAGTCTCAGCTTGCCTGCCTTCCTGATCCCCTCCAGGGACGGGAGCAGCAGGAGCCTCGCTGCATGCTTGCAGGATGTCCTGGCCTGCGGAGTCCAGGAGTTCTTAGCTTGTGTAGGAGGCAAATGGAAATGGTGGTTTCATCCCAGTGGAAGATGAGCAGGCTTTGGCCCACGCTTCTTCCTTTATGCTGGCTGAAATTTTTCCTTCCAGGGGACCACATTGTACCAGTCCTGGTATTTGGAGACAAAACAGACACCAAATACGTGAAAGTGCTCTCTGACTTCCCAGCACTGCCTTCTGTCACAGCCTGTGCCCACCTCCAGTGGGACACCAGGACGCAGGAGATCGCTACCATCTTCTCCTACGCTGTGCCAGCTTTTATTAACGAGTTCCAGCTGCGTGGCTTTGTTGACGAGGAAGGCTTTGTTCGATTTGCTCTCATAGTCCACGGACACCATTCCCCGTACCTGCCTGTGTTCCGTGCTGATGGACAGTGGCATCACTTCTGTGTGACCTGGCAGCAGGAGAACGGGACCTGGGCCATCTATGCCGATGGCAAAAGGAGGGCGTCTGCCAGTGGTTTGTGTGCCGTAGGGCCCACTGCCCCCCAGGCCATCTACGGCCAGGGGACTTTCATAATTGGGCAGGATCAAGATTCCCTGGGAGGCACCTTCAAGGAGAAAGAGTCCTTCAGCGGGAACATCACCGACTTGCACATCTGGCAGAAGGTCCTCAGCGTGGAGCAGATTGAGAATGTTCGGTCGTGCTGGGTGTTAGAACAAGACCTTGTGTTTGGGTGGAGCTCAAACACTCTGGAGGTTGAAAGCACCGTTCAGGAGGTGACCGCACAGTTTCTTTGCCCAGGTAAGTCTCATTCCCCTCGCGGCTTCAGCTCCCTCCTGCAGCAGGGGGTCAGAATGCAGGGACAGTCCAAGAAGCCCGTCCCACCCTTAGAGAGGGAATTTGGTGCAGTTTGTAGAATGGTGGTGCTCCCTCAGGAAGGAAAGCAGAAGCACGTTCAGAGCTGGGCTGGGCAGTTTACAAGTTGTACTTGAAGGCCCAGTCATGACTAAACCCTTGGTCACTGAGGACCCCTGCAGTGACCCTAGCAAGGACAGCTGTCCACATGTCCTGGGCTCATGACAGGCTTTCTCTGCTGCCGAGAGGAACGACTGACTTGTCAGTGGTGCTCCTTCCTGGGGTTTGCACACCCGGTGCTTCGGCACTGCTGGGAGGAGTGATTCAGTCTCAGCCAGACTGGAGTGACGTTACTGAGAAACCGGGGACCTGGCACTGCCACCTCCTCCGAGTTCCTTCTGGAGAGGATTTACCAGGTGGGTCAGGACCAGTTTCTCAGCCCCGTCCGTGCTCTGCTCTGGCTCTGGGGCTGCTGAAGGAGCGGTCCACAGCTTTTGTCTCCATCGGGGTTTGTGGATTGCTTGCAGGAAACCTGCTGGGGATGGTGTGTCTCTGGGGGACCAGGGCCTTCTGTTTGTGTGTGTTTCCACAGGGCCTGTTGAGGAATGCCGAGTTTTTGAAGTTGGCAGCAGTGGATTCAGTTACGCATCTTGTTTGCAGTCTTTGCCTTTTATCTGTCGCTACAGAAAGGGTACAGCATCTGTTATTTATTTATTCATTACTTCCACAGCATTCACTCCTGGAGGTTCTAGCTAGGATGATGGCCAGTGTCGGGGAGGCCTCATGTCTGCTCTGAAGTGATCGCATGCAAAACCTGCTGTAGCTGTGACTTTGCTTCAGTTGCACGCACTCTGACGGGTTATTTTGCTGTTGTCCAGTTACGCAGTGGTTGTACATGTTACACGGCTTCTGGGTGCAGTGCTGTAGAGTGCCCCCCGATCCAGGCACCTCCAGACTCACTGGCCTGGGGAACGTGGGGAGGAGGCAGAAAAGAAGTGTTAGACTGTCTCTCCAGATGGGATCTTGTACTAGAAATAAAATACAGCTGTGAAGCCTCCCTGTCCTGACTGTCCTACAGACGTACCCACCATCTGAGGACAATTCCCCAGGCTTTGAACATGTGACGTGTTACCCACGCTGCTAGACACCGCAGCAATGGTTGTGCTTTTGTTTTATTCTCAGATGCCTACTGGCAGCTGAAGAAAGCCCCGCTGGAACCCAGCCGTTCGCTTGCTGGCCGTGTGAACACGCTTGCAGAGAGGACTGTGGTGAGTCCCGTGGCCTCAGCAGAGGCAGCTGCCTGGAGCAGGCAGGAGCTGTTGGGGTGGCACCTGCTGGTGTTCGAGGTCACTTTGCCAGCAGTTATGCCTATGGCCATTTCTGAGCTGCTGTTGGAGAGTGTGGCCAATACAGCTGTAATTCGTGCTGTGATCAAATAAACAAAGTGTTGCTTCAGGTTGACTCATCTCACTGAGATTGAGAGGCTGGACAAGAGAGTTCAAAATATCAAGGCAGATCTCATTCCCCTAAGAGACGCCTGGTTGGCCAAGCAGGTGTCCTCACACCAGCGGCGACATGCAGGGCATTGCCGAGGCACAGCTGATGACCAGGCAGAATCACACTCTGCACTGAACTAAAACGTCTTTTCCATGGCAGATTCCTGAGAACGTCTTCACAAGTGACGTCCAAGAAATGAACCTCTCTGTTGCTGTTGGTGCTCTTGATGTCTTGGCAACTGTTCTGAGGGAAGCAGAGACACCTGTACTGGAGTCATCTGATCTCCTTGTGGTGCTTCGATTACTAAAGCAAGTTTCTGATGTGGAAGTCCAGGAGGGAGAGGAGCTGGAGATGTTGGAGCAGTTGGGCCACTATTATGTGGAAGTGATTGAGTTAATCTTGGAAGAGCAGAATATTGAAGCGTGGTCATCAGTCAGCCAGGTAACAGTGTCACTGGCAGTCTGGCCGCTGCGTTCATCTGTTCATCTTGTTGTGTGTGCAGCTCCTTGGCCTGCTGTATGACCACAAGCTGAGGACCTGTCCTTGCGTGGTCACATCTAGCCTTTCTGGCCGTATTCTGGAGCGTGTGAAAATGCTGCAGGCATGGCCTCTTTGCCAGCTCAGAAAAGAGCCAGCTACCTCGCTGTTGCCTCATTTGTTGGAGGTGCTAACCAGTCCTTCTGCAAACAAGTGCAGTCAAATGGTGCCTTCCTTGCAAACCCCTCCAGTGGTTGTCTCAGCTCTCTTCAAGCTTCCCCACATTGTCAGCCTGGATTTACAGGATGACACACAGTTTGCAGATTCCTGGTGCTGTGTAGATTCTTTGCTCCCACATCCTGCTGTCTCTTGCAGGGCAATGCCCTTCACTTCACGGTGTTTTGTGTTTTCCGTGGGTGGGCTGCCGAGGAGCTATCTGTCATCAGCCCCCACGCTGTTCAAAGCATCGCCAGGCTTTGTGTGAGGGATTTCCATCACCCCACCCCCGTTAGGATTTTCTCCATTAGCTTCTTCCCTTCTCATGTGGGTCTTTTGTGTCTGTTGTATGGTCTGCACTCTCCACCTGTCTCTGGGAAATGTGTGACAGCGTCTGGCCTGGCCAGCGCTCCAGGAACCAAGCCAGGGACCTCCAGAGACAAAAGGATGCTGAATAGTTCAGTTTACCTCATCACTTAGAGTTGCTTAGGTCTCCGTGGCCACAATTACTCACAGCTTCTCGACAGTGGCATAAAACCAGCTCTGGCCCCGCGTAGCTGGTGCAGCAGAGGTATCTGCTGAAGGAGAAGGGGGATGAGTTTGTGTACTACAGGGGTGGCACTTGTGCTGCCCGACACACGCAGGACCTTGGGTCGTGGGGCCAGTCACCTGCCGCCCCTGCAGCAGTGGAGTCTATTTCTGGGTGAAACCTTTTCCAGGAAGAGAGGGTGGTTGTTCTGCAGCTTTGCAAAAATCGGGAGTCAGGTCTGAAAATCTACTTTTTTTCCAGAAGATTACTTAATTATTTATTTCCATGCTGTTTTAATGGATTTTTATAAAGACCATCAAGTTTCCCTCATTGCCAGTCTTGTCTTCATTGCTGAAAGAGTTGTGAATATCCTTTATTGAAGAAATCAAAGAAAAAGGAAGCGAAAGCCTTGAGTCCCAACTTCTCTTTTTCTGCCAAGGACCAAGCATTTAAGAAAACTCTTGTGAGCTGCGGGAAGTGTGAGCTGGTGGTGCGGGTGCTGATTTCCTTCGCTCTCTGTGTTTGCAGGTTATCAGAGGGCCCATGGCTGTTGTCGAGCTCTGTGACAGAATGGTGTCACACTTAGCCCCTCTGCTGATGGCAGGGAGGACAAAGATCACGATCCAGCATGGGAATGTCGGTGAGTGGCACTGGCAGAGCCCAGGGAGGGCATCTCACTGGGACCCAGCTTAGTCCTCTCATCTGGTTCCCAGCCCAAGTCCACTTCTGGCACCTTTTCTCCTCTGGCTCATCTCTTGCTAATCCTCCAGCCTTCTCCCCATTTCCTCTGTGCAGGACTGTCACAGTGTGGGAGGCGTCTCTCACACTGAGGTTTGTAAGAGCATTGTAAGAAACCTTTGGAGGCAAGAGACAAACTGAGCCCAGATGCACATGGTTTGCACTGAAAGGGGTCTGTCCACTGCCACTGTGGGTCTTGGCTGGCGTTGTGATGTCCTTGTGGTACCTTGCTGTAGCAGTAGCTCTGGAGGAAGGCTGAATCCTGGTTCAGTACCTGATTTTGCCCCTTCCACAGGGATGGAGGTCAGGAAGCTGGAGCTGAGCGGACAGGGGCTAATCAGTGAGACCTACCTGGTCCAGAGCCCTGAGAAAGGCAGGCATGACCTCATTGAAGTTCCCGCAGAAGAAATGCAAAGACTGAAAGCCAGAGGTAGGTTATGACGCCTGTACTTCCCTGGGGCTCCCCACGGCACTCCTGTAGTACCTTCCTTAATGGCAGAAGCTCTTTGCCCTGGAGAAGTCTGGAGAAGTGTGGGGAGGAGATGCCCATGGTGAAAGGGAGATGGGCTGTGGGGGAGAGATTATCTACAGTGTCTCTACAGGCACAGCGTGGAGCTGCGGGTGCCCCGGTCCCCCAGTGTGACACCCCAGGTTAGGGCAGTGGTGCTGAGGCTCTCAGCACTGCCCCGTGTGCTTGCACCCATCCTGCACTGCTCTCTCTGCCCAGGTCTCCGCAGAGTCATGGTGAAAAACATGTGGTTCGGCTACGGCTCCCTGCAGCGCTGCCTGTCCGGCGCTAGCAACAGTGCTGCCTTCCAGGACGTGGCTGCCTCTGATGGAGGACAGAAGTGAGTGAAACAGAAATGGCCCTGCACCCCAGGGCTGCCCTCTTGGCACCATGGGAGAATCCATTTCCAAGGCTGCATTGAGTCTCTTAGTGTCTCTGTTTTGGGGTCACCTCCACCCTGCTCCATCCCATCCCATCCCATTCCATCCCGTCCCATCCCGTCCCGTCCCGTCCCGTCCCGTCCCGTCCCGTCCCATCCCATCCCATCCCATCCCATCCCGTCCCCTTTGTCCTTGTCCCTGCTTTCTCCAGTATGCACGTGGAGACTGGACAATGGGAAGGGCCTCCCGGGTCAGTGCTCTGGGGAGGCAGAGGCCCTCGGCCCCAGCTGTGTGCTAGGGCTGCCTGTGCGCTGCGGTGCGCTGCGGTGTCCCTCCTGCGCGCTGCGGTGTCCCTCCTGCGTGGCTCTGCCTCCCCTGAGGTTTCCTGTCCTGCCTGGGTGGGCTGGGGACGGAGCCTGCGGGGCGGCAGGGTCCCCTCTGGCCGGGGCAGAAGCTGCTGGAGCCGAGGTGCCTCTGCGGCTGGCGGCTGGCAGAGCCCCGCCGCTCTCAACACTAGGTGGGGATGGCAGCCCGCTCATCCCGGCACACACCGCTCCGTCGCTGGGCCTTGGGCTCGGCCGTTGCGTTGCTCGGCTGCCAACTGCTCCGGATGCCCCAGTGCCTCACCTGTGCCGTCCCCTCCTGCGGCCGGTCACGGGGGTTGTGGCGGTGGTTTCCCTCTGCCAGGTAACCTGAGGTACTTTCTGCCCGTGTGCCTTCGCTGGTGGCACTGAAGCACTCCAGAAGCGGCTCCAGATCTCCCCAGCTGCCTTGTGTCATGCGCGATCCTGCTTCCTCGTGGTCCTGTGCCCGTGAGCAGCATGCTTTCCCTGACAGGTACCTGAGCACCGTGGTGGGCACCGCTGTCATCTCGTCTGCTCTGCTCAGTGACTACCAGGAGATTAGCACGTCCGTGCGCTACCGCCTGCAGCACCGTGTCCAGGTACCCCACGATGGTGCCATGCTTCCCAGCCGCCAGCCCCGCCAGCGGCATCACCCAGGTGGCCCCGCAGGCGGTGCCCAGCCATGGCCCAAGGTCCCCAGAGCTCCTGGACTCCAGGGTGTCCCATGCCCAGGTCTCTCCCCTTGAGTGCTGTTTCCCTGGGGAGGTGTTTGTCCTGTGCTGACGGACCTTGTTGCAGCCAAGCGAGTAAAGCGCACCGGTCTGCGCGCAGTACGCGCATGGCTGTGTAACGCTGCTTCTCCTTCTCTGCCTGCAGGACCTGCCTGACAAGCTGGTGGGGCCCATCTGTGCCTTCTGGAACTTCAGCCTCAGGTGCCTTGTTTCAGTTTGGGTCCCCAGATTTATGAGCTTTTATTTCCACTGGAAAACCAAACATAACAATCTAAATGTAATGGCAAGGGTAGGGATCGGTAATTCTTTGCCTGCTTTGGCTGCTGGCATTCTCTGTTTGCTGAAGCAGAGCATTCTCCTGGGAAGATTTCCTTTGGAAAAGTCACTCACCAGCAAGTGACCTTTAATGAGGTATATACAAGGAAAATGGAAAGCCGTAGTTAATTATGATTGCTGCCTGCAACAAAGAAGGGTTGGTCCAAGATATACAGCCCAACAGACACGCAGGACTCCCAGCCTCGTAAATACTGCTTGGCACTCAGATGGGCTTTTGCTGAATGTCACTGCAGTGAGAGCACCGAGACTGTGATATATTATGGATTGGTAATTAAGTCATTCAAGTGCAAAAAAACTCTGTAGAGTCCCAGTCTCATAACAGGCATGGATTGGGTTGGGGAAGGTGGGAAGAGGGTGGTTTTGGAAGCAGCTGGTTACTGCACAAACAGTTCCACTAGTCTTGCTCGGAATTTTGATCTTCCCTTGATCTTGGCAAATCTGCTGAGGCACAGGAAGAGCCACAGTCCATGTGGCTCTGGTATCCTCTGATGTCCAGAGACAGGCCACCTGCCTCTGATACCCTCTTCTGCCTCCTTTCAACTTGGCTGCTTCTGGGAGAATGACATTTCCTTAACACCTTGGCTTTCTGTTGAAGTGGATGGTAATTTCGTGTGTTATCTCTGGTTTTTGCTGCACATTAGCCCGGATGCTGGTGGGATGTGGTCCACTGCCGGCTGCTCTGTGGTGACATCTCTCCTGGACTCCACTGCCTGTTTTTGCAACCACACCACCAATTTTGCGGTCCTCCTGCAGGTGTATGA
Organism: Chionis minor; assembly: GCA_013398295.1. NCBI lineage: Eukaryota > Metazoa > Chordata > Aves > Charadriiformes > Chionidae > Chionis > Chionis minor. The sequence continues at coordinate 845,789 of VZSF01010885.1, forward strand.
GATGCAGGTAAGTGAGGAGCCTTTCTCTGCCGCTCTGTGGGGCGGATGCCAGAACTGCCAGCAGTCTGTGGTTAATTTGGGGGGTGTTTTGTGTCTTCTGTTGTTTCATGATTGGAGCAGAGGACCACCAAGGAGGACCTCACACTGCAGACCTTGACTTTTATTGGATGTGGAGTTTCCTTCTGTGCCTTGATAGTTACCTTCATTTTATTCTTGGCGGTTGGGTAAGTAAAGTCCAGACACCTGTAGCCTCCTCTGCATTTTTTGTTCGATATTTTGCTTCAGAACAAGTATACAAACAAGGTGTCCGTGGTCAGTGTGGGGTGATGCGGGTGCGCGGGGGGCGCTGGGGAGCTGCACCGGTGGTTGGCAGCAGCGAGAGGGAGGGGGGCGCTTGCCGTGGGCTAGGCAGGGGGTGCTCTGCTGGTCCTTTCTGTGGAGGTGCTTGTGTGAGATGTGCACACACCTGAGTGTCCCTGGGAAGGTTTTTATCGATGACTAAAAATGTTTACCATAAAAGCCACTCTGCTAGAGTTAATTTTCATAAAATAAATGGAGCAAAGACTACTTCTTCAATTGGCAACCCTTCTGTGTGACTTGGCAAGCAGAGAGGTCTGCCTTGTGAGTACAGCAGTGGCTCCCTCCACCTCCTCCTCGCTGCCTGTTCCTTGGAGCGCTGGCAGAGGTCTGAGCAGCCGTCCCCTAGCGCGTCCCCAGCACCGGGCGCTTGCACAGCAGGGCAGCCCCGTGCCTCTTCGGGCTGTCCTTGTTGCAGCGAGTAGCAGAGAGATCACAGGTCACCCAGGCAGGTCTGCGCAGCCCGGCAAGGACTAGCGAGAACATGCGCATCCTTTCACATGACGGCAGCTGGGGGCTTCTTCTCTCCGTCCTCAGCGTCCCCAAGAGTGAACGAACAACCGTGCACAAGAACCTGATCTTTGCGTTAGCCGCAGCAGAAGCTCTGCTCATGTTCAGTGAATTGGCCAAGACCAACCAGGTGAGCTCACCAGAAAGTTGCTGTTTGGCCAGCAGGACCAGGCCTGCTCAAGCATTATTGTCAGAGCAAACACAACAGAAGCGTAATCCCTTTTATTAATGTTTCATTAATTACCTGTAACTTGCATCTAGGAAAGAATTGTGTCTCTGTGTTTGGAGATATGCGTATATGCATTGTGCAATAGGTCAGGAAAATTAATCTCTTTTTTCTGACAGTTTGTTTCTGAAAAAAAAGTCCTTCAGGAAATGTAAGTAGTTATAAAGCAGCAACACACAGTTCTGTCTCCTTCTGTGTCCTTTCCACATCCCAGGGCTGGGTCAAGCAGCTCTGAGATGAGAAACCTGCAAGGGAAGTCCAGGAACCGCAGGAGAAGATGCTGTCGGTTCCCTCTTCTGTGGTTTGAGATGGTCACACAGATGAAATGGGCGTGAGCCGCAGCAGTTGGGCTAGTCGTGTGTTGCGATTTTAGAACTTTTCCTGATGCTTGTGGATGTTTAAACACATTTCTGCACATTCTGCAGCATAACTTGCAGGTTGCTCTCTTCCTCCTGACCACGCACACCCAGAACCTCCCAGAGGTTTCCTCTTCCTGAAAAGGCGCCTGATTTCTCTTCTCTCCAGGTGGTGTGTTTCACCGTCACTGCCTTCCTTCACCTCTTCTTCATGGCAGCCTTTTCATGGATGCTGGTGGAGGGGCTTCTCCTGTGGAGCAAAGTGGTAGCAGTCAACATGAGTGAAGACAGGAGGATGAAGTTCTACTATGTGACAGGCTGGGGTAGCTACAGACTCCTCTGCGTTGGGCACTCGGAAAAATGGGTCGATTTTTTCTCTAGCAAAACTTTCAACAGGAGAGGTTCCAGAATGTTTGGTTTGATTCAGTATGTGAGTCGGGTACTGCTGCTCTGCAGAGGCGTTCTTACTTTTAGGTGTCAAATTGCCAGTCTTGAAATGTAAGTTAAAAAGCATTTCTGTTATTCTTCTAAAACCGAGAGTCCAATTCCAAAAAAAAAAAAAATGGAGAAGAAAGTTTATGGTAAGTTCTTGTTCTTGTTCTTGGAGGGCGTTATGACTGTCTGATAGTAATCAAAATAGAAATATGGGCTGGACCAAGCACCCTTTATTCTGAGTGAACCCTTTAGGGACATAGAATCATATGAAGAAACTGAGTTTCATATCAAAGAGGAGCCTCTTCAGGTCAGTGTTTCTTGCAAAACACACACCTCGTTGGACATTGGACAAATATTTTGGATTGTTTTATGTCTTTGATTGTCCATTTCGTTAAAAAAGCAATCTGAGGAGTAAATTGCTTTGATCAGGACGCAGGACTTGGAATGCTTTATACCTAGGAGAGCGATGCTGACAGCGTATAAATCTGGTCTTGTAGAGCTGGGACAGATTTCAGCTGCAGTAAATTGATGTTGCTCGGGGGGTTTCAGAGGCTAAGCTGGCTCACGCTGGAGCGTGTCTGGTCATGGGGGTTTTGAGGCAATTGTCTAGAGCCCAGCTGACCTGCATGGGTCATCTCTGCTTTTCCTGGGGTTTAATTTGTGCTTTTTTCCTGCAGGCCTTCCAGTCGTTATTGTGGGCGTCACCCTTGCAACTTCCTTTAACAAGTATGTGGCAGACGACCACTGCTGGCTGAACGTTCAGACCAACGTCATCTGGGCCTTTGTTGGGCCAGTTCTCTTCATTCTGGCAGTAAGTGCCAAAACCTACTGGGAAGGTGTGATTCCTTCGTGTCTGGTTTTAGGAAAGTGCTGCAGGGTCAGGGGTGTCAGCACTTCTTTAGCTAAGGTGCTTGCTCCCGGGGCTCATTGTGCCTGCTGCTGCATAGGAGAATTTTTGTTATCCTTTATATATATACTGTCACAACACAAATAAATCTCTTTAACCAAAGCAGCTTTTTTAGAGAAAGAAGTGCTTAAGAAAATTTTGCTGACCAGTTCTTGTATTGGCTGTTAAATTAGGAATGTAGATAAATGTGTCAGTTGACTGTGACGTGGCCTTAGCTAAAGGTCTGATTTTAATATGGGAACATTTATGTCCTTAACGAAGTATCAGCACCATTAGACAACAGAGTAGCAGGAAAAGGTGCAATGTTTAAGGGGCCTGGAGTAGACACTTAACAGGGAATACGTTCTGTAGAAGTTTTGACATGTTTTATAGGTTTCGTACTCATGTGGATAACTCTATGAAGTATTTTACTCACTGCTTTCTCTGCAGTGATGTGTTTCTCCCCAGGTTCTAACACTTAGTTATAGCATTCCCAGCCAAAAAGTCTCACCCCAGTGGAGTTGAGGTTACCGAAGGTGACTGGGTCCAATGGCTCTTCTCTGACAGGTGAACACCTTTGTGCTGTTCCGGGTGGTGATGGTGACTGTGTCCAGCGCTCGCAGGAGATCAAAGATGCTGACAACCAACAGCAGCCTGGAGAACCAGATTGGAATTCAGATATGGTGAGCAGCGAAGGGTTTTCCCAGCTGTGGCTGCTCTGGGGATGGAACGGTGGAATTGCCGTTAAGCTGAAACTCTTTGTGTCGGCCAGGTGAAAGACCCTGAGCTGGGGAGGCAGGGCAGAAAGGGTTTTCTCCTCCAGGGTAACTGTGCATCACCCGAAGGTGGTCTGCCTGCTCTAATGCCTACAGCGCCGAGAAGCCCAGCCAGCACTTTCAGCCTGGGGAACCTGCTGCTGGACCCCCACATCTGCACTCGCACTCCTAATTCTCACTGCTTTGGGATAGGAGACCCTCGGCAGGGCCTGCTGAAATCAAAGCTCCCCTGGGCCCGTTGGCGTCACCAGGGGCAGCAGTTTGGGTCTGGGAACAGCCGGCGTGAGCACAACCCCTTCGTGTGCCGCGGTGACACGTGCGCGGCAGTGCGGGTCACGCTGCCGAACCATCTGCCCCTTTGCTAACGCCAGCCCCCCGTGCTGCTAAGCAGCTTGCTGGCCGGCGTGCAGACATCCTGTAAAACATCACCGTAGGAAAGTGATGTACCCACTTGGGGTGTTCCGAGGAACCCAGGGACCCAACTGGGTGCCCAGCTTCCGTGGGATTTTATAGAGCTCGGAGCCACAGAAGCAGCTTCTCTCTGCTTCGCCGTTTGAAGGGGTCGTAACCGAACTGAATGCACACGCGCCCCGTCCTTAGCGCTTGTGCGTGCCCCTCAGCAGGATGCCAGCTCAACAGTGTGCTGGGCTTTTGGCCGTTTGCCGTTATAAAAAGCATTTTCTACATGAGGTTGAGACTTGGTGGATTGAAAGTAACACTGATGGGGATGTCACACATGGGGCAGGAGAGGCGGTACAGACCTCTGTAATCAGTCAATATAGAGAGACCTCTAAAAAAACTGCTGCTTGAGTCATTACTTTATCATCCTCTGTGAATCTTTATTGTTGTTAGCTGGCGCCGGATACCCCTGCTAGACACTCATTGTTCCCCTGTATCATAAATAAGTTTTCCCAAATTTACAGAAGCACAAAGATAGGGCATTGCTGGAGGGCAGGGTGACATCTATATGCTAATAAAACAAATACAGAAGCCCTCCTTGTAGCAGCAACTGGGGGGAAAATAGCTGTTTTCTCATGGCTAATGACGTCAAAGAGCTCCCTTCTTGCTAACTCGCAGTGATAAATACAGAGCAGGGCTGGCACGCTGGGCGCTGGGAGGCGAGTTGTTTGGTTTTTCCCCTCTTAACTAATTTTGCTTGCAAAGGCATTTGTTCGATAGCTGCCATCTTGGGTGCCTCTTGGTGGACACACTGTCTGAAAGGCACGTGCTGGGGGAGGAGAGCCGGCTCCGGCATGGAGGAAAGTTTCTTCTACAAGATACGGGCCAGGATGCTCCTAACCCAGGGACTCTTTCCAGGGCAGGTCCCCTCAGTGCTCTGTGACCCGGTGCGGATGCCCCAGACAGACCGTGGCGAGACCCTGGGCAGGGTTTGCGGAGCCAGGAAGGATGTTGGGCAGGCTGGGGCGCTCTGCCACGACACCCTGGGCTCAGGGACGTGGGGCCCAACAGGGACCCCCATGGAGAGCTGGTGGCTGGGGGGTGGGTGCCAGCACGCAGTGTTTTGGCTTTGAAACGCGCCCAGGTGACTCTGAGCTCTTCTTCCTGGCAGGGCCACAGCCAAGCCCGTCCTGGTGCTGCTGCCTGTGCTGGGGCTGACCTGGGTGTGCGGGGTCCTGGTCCACCTCAGCATCGTTTGGGCCTACGTCTTCATCGTGCTGAACTCCCTGCAGGTGAGTCCTGTGCCAGGCGGATCCTCACATCCCAGCCAAGCAGGTACCCGTGGTTTCTCGTGCTTCGGTGTACTCTGCCTGTCCTCGTCGTCAGGGCCGTTTGTAAGCTCGGAAGCCCAGCCCAGCTTTCCCAAGCCGCTGTGCTGTTTTGGCTGAGGAAACCAAATTCATGCTCCCAAGATACGAAATTCAGCCCTGGAGACCTTGTTCATCTAATGGCCCTTCAGCACCAGTCTCCGGAGCGTTTTACTGGTGCCACAGCTTTCCAGTTCAAATCTGGTTTCTCACGTTAGATTTTCTGACATGAGCATGGTTTCCAAATGGCAATTCCGAACTGACGTGCTTGTAGGGAACTTCATTAGAGTTTCAATTTGGTCATTTAATGGATAATTAAAATGGTAATTGTTCAGTTTAATGGGGCAGACATCCCAGCTGCTACTTGAGCCTCATTCCTGCAGGGTCGGGGTGGGACGTGTGTGCCAGCGTCACTGTCGGAATAGCGCTGTTCAGGGACAGCCTCTCAAAGGTCACCTCCAGCCACAGCGTGCCTGGTGGCTGCCCGGATGGTGCGTGCTGGAGGATGAGTGCTTTTCGGTTCGTGTTCAGACACACCGAGAGGTTGTGGCCCCAGAATGGTTCAGGCAGAACCACCATCCCTTTGCCTGGAAGTCAGCATCATTCCAGGGAGATGAGAGAACAAGAATTAAGAGTCAAGGACTGAAAATCTCTGCTCCTGAAATCTGTATTGTCCGCAGCCATACAGCCGCTCCCCAGGGATGCTCCCAGGGGCCGGTGGGAGCTGCACTGGAATCTGGCGGGATGCAGGAGTGTTAGGTGGAACAGATTGCAGTGTGGGGCGGTGATCAGCGCCTCGCGCGGGGAGGCTGGAAGTGTGTGTGCTAGCTCTGACTTGCAAGACCCTGGGTGACTCATGTCATCTCCTTCAGCCTCTTCATTCCTCTTTAGGCGGCATCATCTCACTACATTTTTAAGGCTATTTGCTTGTCTTGGTGTTGTCCAGGGCCATGGCTGTGGCTACTCTACTTCAGAGTCATGTTGTTAATGTGTTATTATTAATAGGGATCTCTACAGGGCAGAAAGTAACCCTGGTGTGTAAAGCAATACTTAGTATTTGCCTCTGAGTTTACTGATTTAATCAAAAGGGTTTAAAACTTTAACCAGTCTGTACGTGGTTAAAAGAGCAAAGCAAATTGTATTCGTCGCAGCAGCTAGGAGCACTCCGTTCTGCACTGAGGTAGGACTGTTCCCAGGACCTCAGGTTACCTGAAGCTCAAGGACACGTGGTGACAAAAAGTCCCAGAAGACGCACTTGCCACCTGCGCTGCACAGCATCACCCCGCCTCGCTGGCAGCAGCTTTCCAGACCGGAGGGAAGGCGGCTGTAGATGGAGCTAGAGAAGCACCGAACACTGCTGCTCCTGGCATGGCAGGAGACCATGGGCCAAGGTGGGTGCGGAGCTCTCTGCAGGCAGCGCCTGGCCCGAGGGGCACCCACCGTCCCGCCTGTCCCCTTGCAGTGGGTGCTCGCAGATAGATTTTCCAGTCCCTTGCCCAGTGCTTGAGGACAAATCCTGCTCCAGGGGATCCAAGTCAAGAGAGCAACTGGGTACTGCCCACCAAACCATCAGTATCCAAAGGGTTCTCCACCCCCATCTCCGTTTTTTTCTTTGGATTCAATAGAAATTGGCTTGTGCTGTAGCTTTCACTTAGGGAGCAGCAGCATTCGCGGTGCTTCCCTCTGGCATACTTGGCTGGTTTCGGCGTAGCATTGGCCCAGCTCTCCAAGGGTGAAATGCAGGCGTTATCACCGCCTGCACAAGACGGGTGGTTGCTCCAGGGATGTTCTGCCTGTGGCTGGCGCTGGTCCAGCGGCCGGGTGCTGCTCACGCACATCCATCGGCTCTCAGATGGGGATGTTCCAAGGCCAGACAAGAACTGCCTCTCCACATCTCCAGTACTAAGGATATCAGAAGGGTGGCAGGAGGCCTGTCCTAACTGTAATTAAATACAGCATCAGTTCTCCTTGCCTCCTCATGCCATGGTTAAGTTACTGCACAGAAGAGAACTCCAGGCTCAGTGCTGGGATGAGGTGGATGGAGCTGAGAACAGCACCAGCATCTGTTCATTCACAGGAAAAACCACATTTCTCAGCTTGGATGGGCTCTGTCAACATCAGCAGAGAGGCACAGTGTCCCAGCACCATCCTGGCAGCCTTCCTCTGCCTTGTTCAGTCTTCGTGCTGTAAAAACACAAACATGTATATGACACCAGAGGGGTCCTGCTGAGCATCTCGGGCTTGGACAGCCATCGGAGAGCTGCTTTCCAGGAGCACTCAGGGCTGCTCTTCCCTCTGCAACCTGCTACTGGCAAGGGAAATCCCACGACAGGTTCCCTGGTTCAGTGACTGCTAATACCCCTGGAGTGTGGCCTGACAGCATCGGTGCCCAGCCTCCATCCTCCATGGCTCGCTCGGCCTTTGATTCATCGCCGATGCCAGCAGAGGGGCCGTGGGATGCTGGCTGTGGTAACGTGGATGCTGGGCAAATGGGGTTTCTGAGAGACAAGGAATACCTCTGGTAATGAATAAATGTGTCCTGTGGATGATACATCTCCTGAGACTCCCTCTCACAAACCATGACAATGTCCGCCTTGGGTGAGGTAGGAGCTGGGGTGTTTGCTGGATCAGGATTTGTTTTCTTCCTTTGTTTTCTAAGTTATTGCTGCTTTTGTTTTTCTTCTTTCCCCCAAAGCTCAGTAGGAGCCATGGCTGTTGAGTGGACAGAAGTCAAGGGTTTGCCCATGAGTATGCTGTGCTTGTTTGCCTCTGTCCCTTTGTCACCAAGTTCAGGTCAATTTGCAGATTAGCCCAGAGGAGAAGGGCTGGTGGGAAGCTGTGGAGTTGAGAGAAAGCAGGGACAAAGGCGCCCCATTTCAGGCCCTTTGTTGTCTTACGGATCGTCTTGGAATTTCCTTTAAGGCCAGCATGCGTCTTTGGCAAGTTTGTGCAGGGAAGTTTTGCTGCTGCGGTTGTTTGTTTGTTTGACTGCTTTCTGTTTATCTGTGGAAACCGAAGCCTGTCTTCAAGGTTACTCTGTGCGTCGACACCAGGCATGACAACTCCTTCTCCCGCCAGGCAGCACAGGGATTCAGCCGAGTGACCGAAAAGCACCACGGAGCGGTGCTGTGCCACAGGTTGGCGAGCGGGCGGCAGCGCCTTCCCTCCAGCCCGGGATTTTTGAGGGAGCGGCACCAACGTCCTGCCAAGCACCAGTGCTGGGCGGAGGTGCCCGCTGGTAGGAAACTCTGTAGGTAGAACCTGCTGGCTCCGTTTGAACTTGCAGAGCTGGAAGGATGATCCTGGGGCTGGCTCAGGGCAGGGGCTTACAGAGCCACTCGCCTGCAGTGGGGGGGGAGCAGAGAGGGCGCTGCTCCCAGATGGGGGGTGCGGAGCGCAGCCGGAGGTGGCTGCTGGACAGACGGACACCAGGCAGGAGCATCCATCCTGCACTGTGCTCTTGCCTGTGGCCATCCAGCGCCTGCCCGACCATGGGTGAGGAGCCACCAGGGCTGGGACATTGTGAGCCCTGCCGGGAGAAGATGGCGTGTCGGCAGGAGCGCAGGCAGGAGCATGGGCAGGAGCATGGGCAGGATCGTGGACAGGAGCGCGGGCAGGAGCGTGGGCAGGAGTGTGGGCAGGAGCGAGCTCCTCCAGAGCAGCAGCTCCGCTTCCGCCCGCTGCTGCAGCTGGGCCTCCTCTCCTTCCTTGCTCTCCTCCCAGCCGACCTCGCCGCTCCCCCCGCTCCCCGCGCTCATCCAGAATGATTATTTCAAGGAAGACCTGCCTTGGCAGCCTGACCAGAAATCTGGTCTGGGGGAGTGACCAGCATTGCTGGCTGAAGGACAGGTCATGGCACGGCGCCAGGGTACTGCTACCATTACGCCTGCCAAGAGCTCGCAGATGAAGAGCAAGGCTCATTGAAGACAAGATGGATTACTTCTCTTGCTGCGGCTGATTTATCTAGCTGCGATAACAAACACCCCACAGATATGACATAAATCTGGTGGACCAGATAGGGCTGCCTTAAGGGCAAAATCGCTGGTCTGGAGCTGTAATTAGCCCCAGGCTGTGGCCTCCAGGCAATGCTCGCTCCAGCCCTGCCCCGGGCGCTTTCCCTGGCCATGTCCCGCACTGGCCGCAGGCATGGAGCTGTGGCCGAGCGTGTGGTTGTGGCAGAGCATGGTGTTGCTCGCTGGTCCTCGGTGTGTGCACGCGGCAGCGCCGGTTCGGCAAGCAGGGAGACGGTGGCCGAAACTGCTGCCGGAGCCCTGGTGTGCCAATGGGAAGGGTTGTCCAGACTGGGGCTGAGCGAAGCCTCTGGGTCTGTGCCCTGCTGAATTTGGGTCAGAGGGTCCTGCTGCCGCTGCGGTCTGTCACTGCGTGGGACAGAGGAACTGTCCCTGCACTTGGTCTGCAGGAGGCTGGCGAAAGCCCCCTGTGGGGTTGGTGTTCGGTGGGAAGGGAGGTCTGCTTCCCAGATTTCAGTTCCCCTGGAAATTGATTCCTGGTGATTTCTGCTTCTGGGATCTGAAGGGGGTGTTTCCTGGGGGATTTTGCATGCACGGGTGAATAGCAGTGTGCGAGAGCTTTGGGCACGGGAAGCCGAGTGCCCGGTGAGAGAGGCCCGATCCTCCAGATGGAATGGGGGAAGAGAAGGAAGAGGGACTGGGGCAGGGACTGTCTCTCCTTTGGACTCTCTGTGAAGAGCCTGGTCTCAAGTGTCATTTGGAGGAAGGTCCCTCCTGCCCAGCTGTCACTGGCTGTGCTGTGCCCACCCTCTGTGCCTCTTCCCCTTGGCCTGGGTCCTCACCCATTCCAGTGCTCGTCAGACTCATTTCCTCCCGTGCAAAGTACCACAATTCCCGTACGTCTCTAACCCCTCCTCTGCTCTCTCCTTTCCAGGGCTTGTACATATTCCTGGTCTATGCAGTCTATAACAGCGAGGTAAGAGATGCCCCTGGCTGGGGCTCAGTCACTCGTCACAGCAGCTGCTTATCAGCAGTCAGGGGGTAGCTGGGGTTGGAGTGGGAGCAACAGGCAGCATAGCCCGACTGTGCTTCTGGGACAGTGATTGCTTTTTCTCCCTGACTTGCTGGAGAATCTCTTGCTCTGATAGAGCTGCTGTGGCCTCCTCTAACATCCTTGCTTTGCTCCAGGTGAGGAATGCCATCCAGAGGATGAAGGAGAAGAAGAAAGCACTCTCGTTCACTGTAAGTTGCAAGGAAGCCCTGCTTCCCCCTTCGTTCATCATGCACCCACCGAGCAGGGCCCTAGATGTGTGTTTGGACTCCTTTCAGCAGATGATGTTGGAAAGAAGTCATATTTTTCTCACGTTACAAAGGCAGTGTGGCAGAGGCTGCCTCCCTCCTTAGCGGTCCGGTTGGACAGCACAGCCCCAAAGATGATCGGCTGCGATTAGGCAGCAGCGGGATGTACCAGGGCGGGGTGGGAGTCAAAGCCCCTGGGGCTGCAGCGCAGATGAAATCGGTCTTTACATTTGGACCTGGATCTAGCAAAGACTCATATTGCTATTTGCACTGTCCTGTGTCTCTGTCATTACAGAACTGCTCTCATCCCATCAACTACCTATCAAGTCCAAGAAACACGACCTCCTGGGAGACAGGGAAACTGAGTCCTTCTGCGGCTGAGAGCGCTTTGTCGAGCCCTGTGCAGAAGGACCCTCCAGTGAAGAACATCACCAACAAAGGTAAAGAGGGTTGTCATTGCTGTTGGCCCAGGCTGGGTGGTGACACCACAGTAAAATGTTATTGCCACGGCTTGAATGTCAGTGCACGTTCACTTGGCCCTCTGTTAACTCATTTGCACGCTGTGCCTATGTGAGCGCTTGTGGTCTGGTGCTGCAGACGCAGCATGGGATGAAGGATTCCCAGGGAAGGCAGGATCCATGTGCATGTGGATCTCAGAGGGATCAGGTTCATGCCTGCAGGCTGGCTGGGTGTGGGCATGGAGGGTCTCATCACCACGTTATTAATACAGCATTGCATTCTCTTGAGGCAAGAATCCATGTTTGTGTCTTAAAATGAATTTTCTGGACAAGAGGAGGCAAAGGTGGTGGTAGGAAATAGGTTTTTTAGCTCCTAGGAAAAAAGGTGTTGCAAGCTCCAAACAGTTTGTGGGTGCAATTATCCAGGTAACCTGTTTGGTCCCTTCGCTCCAGTGGGAGATACGTAGGGGACACAAAGCACTGAGTTCTTAGTAAAGCATCAATATTTCTACTTTCTACTCTCCAAACTCATTGTTCTGTTTCACCCCCTAGGAAATTTTGGAGCCAAAATTCCCATGGGGATTTCATCAATTATGTCACCCGAGAGACCGGTACGTAATGTCTTTTGTTGTTCTTCCACCTTCACCCACACGCAGGGTCCAGTAGGAACAGTGTCTGAGGGGCTGGGACTGAGGACCCCTGGTAGCGTTACCAGCTCTGGCACAAATTGGGCGGTTGATGTTGAGCGAGTGCCAGTCGGTGCCGGACTCGCCCTCCCGGGGCGCAGACTGAGCGTAGCGCTGATCCCCGCTGCCCCGCGCCATCGCAGGAGCGGCTGAGTGTCAGTGAGGGGCCAGGGAGCTGTTAGCACAGTGTCCGTCCGGACACACGGCCTGCCTATCGGAACCAAGGAGGTTTCGATACACACCCTGAGGACTCTGGTTTACTAAAATACATACTCGTTATTAGCAACATATTAAGTCATTTAGATCATTTGGCATGGAGGTTTTTGTGCCCGTAGTGGCCACTCCTGGTAGCCAAGCCAGACGCAGTGGAGCGTTTGCTGTCTTCTGTAGGAGCATCAGATGGAGAGCAGGGGGGTGGCGGGCAGGAGCCCCTGGCCGGTGACCTGCCTGAGCGCAGGGCTCGGCTCGGGAGGCGACTGTCGGAGCTGGGGCTGGCCGGGGCAGGGGCAGGCAGCAGCGGACGTCAGCGGAGAGTGGGTGTTCCGGGGGCAGGAGCGGAGGAGGCCCCAGAACAGCCGATTTCCAAGGCGAGAGCCCACCCCTGAGCCGAGGGGGAAGCAGCCAGGTGCCGCGCAGGGAGGGTGGCTGTAGCAGGGACATACATCAACAGCAGGAGCCAGTGCCTTTGGGCCAGTAAAGCACCAAGCAGAGGCTGATATGGATCAAGGCAGGAGACCTCCCCTGGGACACCAAATGAAATCAGGCAGCAGGGGCTCGCTGTCCCTGCGGTGGGCGAGCCGCATCGTGCAGGGAGGGCAGGCTGGGTTGTGCTGCCTGCGGGAGTGTGGTGTGGAGCTCAGCGAGGCATGGCCTAGAGCAGGGAACAATTTAAATTTGACTACTCTGATACAACTTCCATCTCCCACTATTGAAATGATCATCAGTCCTTGCACTTGACATACAAGTGCTGTAATTTCCTCAGAATAAAATCCAACACTACTTTCATATGAGTCTCTCACTGAAGGATCTCTCTCCCTCTCTAATATTTATCCTTTGAAAACCTGTGTCACATAGACAGCTCTTATTTATCCAACAGGTAATACTTCTATAGCTGGCATATCGTTTTGAAGCCATTCAATAAAATCCATATTTTCATCTCTCATGATTTATATTGTGGTTAATGCTGTTCCTCCCCTCATGCTGAACGCTGACTGGGATTCATCCGCAGGAGATGCTTTTCTCTGCCAGCCGGCTGCTGGCTGTGTAAACTGGGGCTGGGGCTGAGCTCCCGGCACCGGCTGCGAGACGTGGGTCGAGGGGATTAGCCCAGGGGCCGGAGTTTCCCCAGGCAGGGAGCACGAGGAGGCAGCAGATCTCCTGAATGCCAAGGCCGTGGCATTTCCTAGCAGGCAGACAGAAAGCGCTTTCCTCCGTGTGAGGGTCACCGAGGCCTTTGCTGTATCTTTACCGCTTAAACATTGCATTTTTAATATACTCCTTTCCTTTCTAACGTGGATATGGCAGAAGGCGAGGCTGCTGCCGGTGCCTACCTGGGGAGGGGGCTCAGCCCTGCTGCCCGCGTGGAGCTGTGCTGCGGCAGCGTGGTGCTCCCGCGGCATCGGCGTCGGTGTCGGTGCGAGCCCCGCGGTGCCGAGCTGGCCGGAGCTGCGGGGTGTTTCCACCCGAGCCCCATCCTCACGGCAGAGGTGGCTGGCGCAGCTGGGCCCCGGGTGGCGATACCCTCCCTGGAGGGGTGCTGCTTTCCCTGCTCCTCACTCACACCAGGCAGTGCTGTTTTTCCGACTCCTCGGCTAAATGAGTCATGGCACTCGCTGGAGGAGCGGGGGAATTAAGAATATCACTGGCAGCTGCACAATAGTTTGGATGAAGAGAAGATGCTACTTAAAAACGTTTGAAAACACTTAAAATGACAAAACACTGAGTGAGTGAAGATACAAACACAGACGAGATGTTCTTTGTATTTCAGCTTTTTTAAATGTTGTTTGGTGATATTTATTGCTGTTGGGCTGGGAGCAGGAATTTCACACCGCACAGAGTATTCACCACCACTTAAGCAGAGGGTGCAGGCTTGTGCGTGCTTTTCCCACCACGGCTGGGAGAAGAAAGTTCCCTCTCCTCTTCTTCTGGATTTTCCTGGGGTCTCCAGTACGGTGTCCAGCCCGCTGGAACACCCCGGGGCTGGAGGGGTCCCCAGAGAGGGCGTGCGGAGCGCGGTACAGCTCACTGCCCGGGCACTGCCGAGAGCTGCAGCTGTGTCCAGGGGCACTCCAGAAGGTGCCGTCCCTTGGGGACTGGGATGACGGCTCCGGTTCCCGGGCTGTGGGGGACTCGGTGTCAGGGAGAGTGCGGTGCAGCAGCTGGGTGCTGGGGGAGCCCTGCTGGCCCCGGGGAACGTGCTGAGGGGCTGCCAGCAGCGAAGTAATCAGACCTGAACCTTCCGCTAACAAATGTTCTCCCCTCTTTCAGGCTGTAGAGCTGACAGCGTTCAAATCCTCAGGTAATATTTGCCTTCATCATTTTCTTTAATTTTTGTTACTGCTGATTCTGTTTTCTGTGGTTGCATGGTGGAGTGCTGCCCAGAGGGCAGGTGGATTTGCTCAGGCTTTAGGAAGCGTTTTATTTCCAAACAGCCCTGGTGGGTGCAGTCCTGGCCGGGCTGTGGGGAGATCCGTGTCTCCCTGGACAGCTGAGGTGGGGGGGGATGTGAAGCTCCGGCAGCTCTGTCGGTGCTGCCTGCGCTGCCTCTCCCCGGCAGCACTGGTGGCTCAGCCAAGGGTGCCCATCACACAGCACCCACCTGGTCTCTCCCCGTGTCTCTGCACCTTTCTTGTTGCCACTCCGTGTTCACTGCGCACCCGCTCCCCGGGGCCCTGCAGGGCAGCGAAGCGGCGGGTCGCGGTCCTCGGCAGGCAGCAGAGGGGCAGGGGGTACCTGCAGGTGCCGGATGTGGAGCGCTCTGCCCATGTGCTCCAGCACGGCTGCTCCCCCAGGCACAGCAGGGACCAGCACGCCTCGCTGCCTGGCAGGACCTGGGCTGCTCTCGGGGGTGGCAACAGCTCTTTGCTGCCACGGGGTATTTTAATCCAGCAGCTGCGGCAGAAAGCGCTGGTGGGTGTTAGAAGTGCCGTGCTCCCAAAGAAGGGCAGCCAGGGAAGGTGGGGTGTTCCGACGGCACTGGATTTATGAGCTTAAAAGCAGCCATTTAGCTGCTTCTGTTTCAGGTTGTAGAAAGGCCAATGTCACCATGGAGGTGGGTAGAATTAAAACCAGAAATCCCTCCTAAGCCCCAGACCTCTGCTCCACTGCAGTGCTGGGCACTGGGGAGAGGCTGGGCAGCCGCAGCTCCCTGCTGCCACCCAGACTTCCCTGCCTGCCTTTGGGCAAGTCACCAGCTCCGCTGGGTACGGGTGTAGCATATTGAGCTTTATTTATTTTACCCACCACTGCCGAGTACTCCCAGCACCCTCAGTGCAGTCTCTGGATGGGGCCGCTCAAGCAGACAGTGAAGAAGCACCAGGGGTGGCTTGATATTATTTTTTCTGCATTGTTACATTTTCTTTTGTCAAAGGAAGCAGTGCATTAGCAGGTTTCTGATTTTGCTCCACATTAAGTGTCTAAGCAGGGCATGCTTAGACTATTTTCAAGACGATGCCACCCAGAAGCATTGCAGCATTCCTCCCCACAGTGGACACGTGAGCAAGGCAGAAACGGTGGCATCCAGGAGTAAATGTGCTGCAGCATTTCAGGCGTAGGAGTGGGGTCTCAGAGACAGCAAGACCTACACCCTGCACGTGCGTTTGTGCTCTGTCCCCCACGCTCTCACCCTCACTTGCTCCTGCATATTTTAATCCAGCCACGTATGTAATTAAACTCCAGCTGTGCAAAGAGGCAGGTTGTTTAGTTTGGTTTTGTTTTCTCAGGTAAGCCCTCAGTATACTTTTAAAAGCCTGAGTCTGCCCAGAGGACGGTGGGGATGCCGGGCCGGGCTCGGTGCCTGCGTCCTCGTGCACCGGCTGATGCTGAGCGGCCGTGGAAGCGGCCGGTGGGTGCAGGGCAGCGCTGCGCATGGCCACCCTCTCTGCTAGCACCGAGAGCGGCTCCTCGCGCGCCCCGGGGCAAGGGAACCCTTGGTTGGGCCGTCCTTCAGCCTGGGGTGAACGAGAAGATCTCCTTGAACCAGAAGAGCACTCCTCTGCACACTTGTGCATGAGCAAGTCGGTGTGCAGCACAGCACTGGTGCCGGCTACGCTGCGCTGCTCCGAGGCGCCGGGCTCAAAGACAAGTGCTTCCAGCCATTAAAAAAAAAAAAAGGCAGCACTGCCCAGCTGAGCCATAGCAATGCCTGGAAGACCCCAGGGCAGCTCAGCTTTGCACAGGCTCACACCTTCACAGCTTGTTCAACAGAGCAAAATGACGTGTGGCTCTTGGGGACAGCAGCTGCCAGGGGAAGCAAACCATAAACCGGTGTGCTTGATGATGAATGAGAGACAAATTATTTCAACAGACACCGCTTCCCTTCTTCTATTTGTTTTCTCCCAAAATAGTTTATTGAAGAGACATATTTTGCCCCAAGTATCTTTATTTGAAAATTTCCAGCAAGCTCTAATGAAAGTTTGGGTGGTGCCCAGCCCTGCGCACCGGTGGGAGACTTGGGGCTTGACTGGCTCCCTGGCAATCTCCCGGTAAAGCTGGGCTGGGCCCGCGGTAGGGTCCACCTTTTCTCTGCTCCAGCGCCTCAGCCGTGCTGCTGTGGGAGCTGTGGGCATCGTGCTGGCTCCCAGTGCAGGAGGCAGCTGGTGGGTGCGTGGAGGGAGCTGGGATGGGCTCCCGCAGCGCGTTAACAGGGACGAGGGTGCGGGGGCACAGACTGCAGGAAGGTACCAGGCCAGTTCAGAACCGCAGAAATGAGGAGTGCTGCAGCGTGGCTGTGGCCAGGAGGCAGGAATGGGCTCCCTCCCCACCTTCCCCCCCCAGCGTTAGGGCTCCCCCCGCAAGGACTCCATTCACTTGGAGAGGCCGCACGTTTCCGCAGTAATGAGCTCCAGCCCAGCTGTACAAAGCTGCGCGTTGCAGCGAGCACGCTGCCCGGATTCATTACACCCTTTATGGAAGCAGGGGATGGCCAGGGGGGTTCACATATTTGCACAAACAATAAGTGCCGTCTTCCTTGTCTTGGCAAACAAGAGCTCCAAGAGGCCTCCACATCCTCCATCTCTTCAAGTGATGGCTGCTTTGTTTCCCCACGATAATTTCATTATTCGGTTTGAATACATTTGTATGTTGCTAAGCCACACATAGCAACATGGATCTTGTCTCCATGGCCCAGCCTTTCTCTGATCAATATTGAGTAATTCTGCAACTCTCACTATACCGTGTTAAATAAGGTTGGTTTTAAAATAATAAGAAAATTACGAGTCTTTGGTATTCAAAGCCAGTAAAGCACCGAAGTGTTGTGGGCACTTGGAGGGATGCAGCCTGCCCCCCACGCCGACCTGCCCTGCGGTGGCATCACCGCTGCCGCCTGTGCCGCAGTCCTTCCCGACGGGCAGAGGTACCTCATGCCCCGACGGAAGGAGGTGCAGCCCATGCGGCATCAGTGCTCTCTGCTGCGGGAGCGCTGGTATTTTCATTGAATCCCATGTAAACCTCATTCTTCAGCGCTCTCAGAGCTTGGCGCTGTACACGGAGGGCTAATTACGGAGCAGGGAAGAAGAGGTTTCTCCTCACAGCCGCAGCCCCGTGCACAGCGGCTGCGTTGGCTCCCTGCCATAAGGACCCCTCAAGGCGCAGGGGGGCCGTGGGATGGCAGAGCCGTGCCAGCAAGAGGCAGGGCTGGCCGTGCTCCGTCCTGTGTGCGCTGTCCTGTGGCAGGTTTGGGCTGTGCTTTCCTCCAGCGTGCTGTGGGACACCCACCGGTGCTCCTGATGCCCCAGACCTCTGCCCTCCCCTCCCTGCCGGCGCGGCTGAGACCGTCTCTCTTTTGCTTTAGGTTTCTGAGAAGTTTGAGGGTGATGGGCCCACAACGCTGAGGCTCTTCCAGCAGCCGGGAGGACGGCAAGTTGGAGGAGCTGGTTTCTGCTTGGAGGGCTGTCCCAGCCCGGGCAGAGCTGTTAGCCCTGCGCTTCTTCCTAGCAGCATGTGCGGACAAAACCCAGGCGGGACTGGGGTAGCGTGGGGTCTCGCGGGGCTTCACCTGCTGCTGAAGACTGTTGCTCCCCTCTCCAGGGGCGAGCGACCAACAGGCAGGTACTCGTCGTGACTCCTGCCCAGCCTGCGTGCCGGCCCAGGGGTCCCGGTGGCTCATTCAGCCTCTGCCAGGGCAGCCAAGCTTGGCCTGGTGCAGCGCTGCCCCCAGCCGCCCCGCGGCACCGCCGGCAGCCCCTGGTTGTGTGTGGCTGTTGTGGCTGCCAGTAGAGCTTGTTTAGCTTGGGGGACCTGGAGCAGGCAGCGGAGGAGCCAGCCCAGCTTTGCCCATGGCAGCTGTGCCCACGCTCCCATGCCGGTGAGGGCGGCTGCCTTCCCCGGCCCCACGCTGGCCCGGCACATCGCTCTGCCGGGGACGGGCTGCGCAGGAAGCACATGCACTAAGGAAGACAGCGGCTGGCTTCAAGTCTTTTCCAAAGCAGCTGACTTCGATAGCATCTTCCGCTGTTTAGGACAAAAATCCTCTCCCTGCTCCTCCCGGGGCTCCCCCCGGCTGGCGTGGCCCAGCTGTGGCTGTTTTCTCTCCCTCTGTTCTTTGCATCCCACTGGTTGTCCTGTTACCTCTTAGCGTTTAGAGCATGTAAAAAAAGTTGGTTCTTCTGCTGATTATGATGACAGTAAACGCTGATTTTAAAGGCAACGTCGTCTCCTTGCTGCAATGTATCCATGGGAATGGGGTCGTGTTCAGGCGGCGCCGCGTGCCGTGGCGTTACGCAGCTCTCTGTGGTGGGGGGCGGTTTGGCCGTGGTGCAGGGGACCGGGGCACTCGCTGCACGCTCCCGTGGGCTGTCTCCTCCGCTGTGCTGCGTCCCCCGGCGCCGGCACAGCGTGTGCTGGGCCAGAAGGCATTTACGTGCTGGGGGGCAGTGCAGCCCCAGCGCAGCCCCGTGCTGGTGGGGAGAGCGAGGTGCAGGTGCGGCGGAGCATCGCGCCCGGTACCGCAGTCAGCCAAGCAGCATCTCCAAGCGCTGGGGCTGGGGAGAGCCAGGGCGTGGGGCGCCTCCGAGCACTGAAATACCGAAATACGGAACGACAGGCCATCAAACCTCTTGCAGAGCTCTGTGCTTTGCTCAGGGTTTGCTCCCTGCCCCAGCGCATGGCACGCTGGGGGCTCTCAGCCACAGCGGCCACCAAGCCCTACGTGAAAAATCTCAGGTCTAAGCTAGTTGCCCATAAATGCTGTCTTTCCTGAGCTCGCTTGTAAAACACACTTGGAGTCGCTATGGAAATTCCCAGCAGCGCTTTGAACCAGATCCCGAGTCACCGCTGCCTGGAGTCACACCACAGCAGTGACCTCCCTCCCGCAGCCAAAGTGTCCCCGTCCCACCGAAGCAGGCAGCGTGCCGGGACGGACACCTGTGGGCACCCGGCGCTTGCTGGGACCAAGCACAGCTCTCCTGAGGGGACACCAGGCAGGACGTCCCCACCTGCCCGTGGGGAGCCAGGAGGAGGGAGTGGCACCAACAAGGAGGGTCAGAAAGACAGTCAAAAAAAGACAAAGTCTGCCTTTTTAAATGAACTGCAAAATTTATTACAGTGGTTTGCTCCTGACAAGGAAGTTGGTAACCTCCTGCCTGGGAAGGAAGGGTGGGGAGTGGGGAAGGGGAGGGATGAGAGGGAGAAAAGGATGTGAGAGACAGAGACACTTAAGGACACTTTGCATTTTCTGAAAATAAAACATCTTTTACCTCCCAAACCGTTTTCTCCACTTCTTTAAGTTCACAAAAAGGTGAAACTGAACCACAGACTTCGGGAGGAAAATGCACAAACATGTTGAAAGCAGAGACAAACATGCTCTTCTGCATCTAACAAGCTTCCACAAACCACGCAGCTCCGGGCGCAGCATCTGCAGCTCCTCAAGGCACCGGCTCTGCGCAGAGCCGCGGCGGATGACAGCCCCCTCGAAATGAGGAACAAACACCCACCATGGAAAACAAACCTGAACCAACCCCAGCTGTGCTGGAGGAGCCCCAGCGGAGCCGGGGGGAGCTGGCCGTGGCAGGGGGGGCCTTGCTGGGCTGCCTGGCAGCGGGGCTGGGGGAGAGGAGAGGAGAGCATGGCTGAGACCAAGAGAAAGCAGCAGTGAGAGTCCAGTACGTCCCAGCTCAGGGGGCTGCAGCCTCCCCAGTGCTGCCCAGTGGTACCTGTGAGCCCCTGTCCTGCGATGGGAGAGGAACCGACAGCTCTTCGCTTGTGGCTTCAGCACAGCGTTTGCTGTCACCTGGGGACACAGCAGAGCGCAACGGGGGTCCTGGGGGCTCAGCCCAGCCTGGCACAAAGCACAGGACGACCCTTATTACTCCTTACCCACGTGTTGGGGCAGCGAATGCGGAAGGGGGCTGCAGAGCCCCCCAGCTCCCCTGGGCACGTGCTGGCAGGGGAGCAGCACGGGCTGTTTGCAGCCTGGACGTGCTGCTGCCCCGGCTCCGGTGGTGCGGGGGCTGGACCCTGCACCTCCCTCCTGCCCGGCTGCTCGACCAGCATCACCTGCAGGCAGGAAGGGGATGGGGTCCCTGGTCCATCCTGCCCCGGATGGCACAGCTGATGGCTGGAGCGAGGCAGGACCTGCGCTGCCCAGGGACACCATCCTGGGGCCACCCTGTCCTTGTGCTTTGGGAACCAGCTTGGTTCACGGTGTCGATGCCACCTGGGCACCGTGCCTGCAGAGCCTTCCAGCCATGGGGACGTTGTGCTGGCACTGAGGGCAGCAGCAGGGCCACGGGCCCAAAGTGTCCCAAGGACAGTCCCCTGCTCCTGGTACTGAATCTCTTAGAGCTTCTGCAGCAAAGCTTTGACATCCCAGAGCCGTGCTGACCACAAATACCTGTGGGCTCCAGGTACTGCAGCCACCACGGGCCGCAAAGCCATGGCTGGTGCCTCCAGGACCGGCAAGCACTGGGAAAACAAACCTCATCCGAGGGCTCAGCGCTGCCCGTCCTTGCCTGCCCTCACTTGGCCGGGGGAGCAGTGGCATGCAGACCAGGCAGCAATGCTGTGGGGAGCCAGGAGCGGGGACCCCAGCACGTGCACCCTGGGGCCCCCGCATGGCTGCGCGGGGCCGACATCTCCAGCCCCAGCTTTCTGCTTGGCTCCTGCAGAAATCCCTTGCCTCTGTGCTGGTGCCTGGGACACCCCCACCACCATGAAACCACAACCCGGGGTTTTCATCTCACCTCTCCCCTGCCCTGTGCACGAGGGGCCCTGAGACATGGGGCAGGGTTGGGGGAGGGATGGCAGCAGTGGGGAAACAGCTGGCAGGGGCAGCGGGAGAGGAGCGTAAATAGGAGAAAAGCCTGGACAGGCTTCACCCTTCCTTCGCGCCGCCGAGCCAGGTTGGGCGACAGTTCGAGCACCACGTGTGCAAGGAGCCGGGGAGCAGCGCTGACGACGGGGCAGTCCAGCAGCCGAGCCCATGGCCCTGCAGCCAGCAGCCAACCTTACTGCATGTTAAAATAAGCCATCTGGGACTTGTCCAATAGTACGGGTTAAATAGCATCACTGAGACAGGCAGGTGGAGAGGCAGCGCTGGCCCACCAGCCCCAGGCACGTGTCCTGCCCCTGCCGTGCCGCTGGCAGCACCGGGGCTCCGCCAGATCCGTGCTGGCAGTGCACTCAAGTCCGCTTGGCATGCAGCATCTCGATGAGGAGGTTGTTGCAGGGCACCTCCCCGCTCAGGTGCTTGTGGTAGAGGTACTCCTCCGCCTGCATGCTCAGCGCCCGGACCTCGGCCAGCCGCAGCAGCAGCTGGCGAAACTTGTCCGTGGAGTGGGGGTAGTGGCAGACCGTGTACTCCAGCAGCGCCGCGTTGGCCTTCTCCTGAGCGTCCTTAGCCAGCGTGTGGTTCTCCAGGTACTTCACGTCTGCAAGGGAGGGGGACGATGGTGAAACGGTGCCAGACCCACGTGTCTGCCCCATCCGTGCCGTGCTGCACCGGGTGTGCCAGGAGGGACCCATGCTCCTCTGTCAATGCCCCTCGTGCGCAAAAATGCAGCGCAGGAGGGGTCCCACACCCAGAAAGCTGCAAAGCCAAAATGCGTTACCAGCTGTGCCCGCACACAGGGAGCTGCTGCCATCAGCCCCCTTTAATTCCCGAAGGTCGAGGAAGCAGCTGAATTAATTCCTCGATAAACCAGGTCTTTCAAATGTGGCAACCGGGCTCACCAGCCTGGAAACCCTAATCCTCCGCACCTCGCCAGGGTCGCAGCAGCTCCCCCGTAATCCTGCTGCCGCCTCTGCTGCCTGCGGGGTGGGAAGCGGCAGGGTGGGAAGCAGCGCAGCAGGCAGCGGCAGCAGGGTGCAGGCAGGGTCTGGCAGCCAAGATGGCACTGCAGCCGCGATGGCAGCACGGAGCTGGGGCATGCAGAGCCACCGGGCAGAGATTGTCCCTGGGGACGGCCGGCCTCTAACTGCCCTGCGAAGGCAGCCACGGCAGGACGGTGACTGCAGGGACAGCCCAGGCCGGTGGCCCAGGGTTTCTCCAGGCTTTGGGGGCAGCCTGAGCTGGGGTCTGCCCTCCAAGGATGCTGCCTCAGTGCTGGGGTTGCCATGAGTGCTCCGAGGAGGAAGCACTGATTTTCACTCTGCACAACACGTTGCTAAACCGACCCCACACACAGATTTCAGTGGCTTTAGAAACGCTGCTGTTCACTGCCCCGTCAGCTGGCTACAGCTACACACAGTGACGGTGTCTCAGCGCCCGCCTGTAGGACACCTTGCTGCAGAGCCCCATTTGGGGTGAGCGGATTTAGTAGAGGTACTGGAGGTACTGGAGGGCACGGAGGCACCCAGCAGCACTGTGCTCGCTGCCCGCGGCCAGCAGCGCCAATGCATGGCCAAATTCAGGTCTGCATGGCCAGCCCGGACACATGCCACCCACGGGCTGGGAACAGGGAAATCTGGACATGGGCTCTGGCCAAGGCAGCTGGAAGTTTGGGGTTTCTTGCTGGCTTTCACCCCAAAAAAAGAGGGGAATCAGACATGGTTGTGACCTGGACGGGTCCCTGCTGCAGCCAAAGGGCTGAGCAGCTGTCGGGAGGGCAAAGCGCGGTGCAGGGGGTGGGGGTGGCTGAGCAGGAGGGAGCGCAGGGGACCCCAACTGCCGGGTGGGGTGTCTGTGCCCGCCCCCCCCCCCCCCCCCCNCCCACAGTGCTCCCTCGGGGGGACCACAGCGCCCGGCGCTGCTCCAGCCCAGCAAAGTGAGGAGCCCCCAGCTCAGGCAGAGCCCGGGGAGCGGAGGCGCAGCTGGGGGGGGCTGCGGGCCCCCAGGGAGACACAGCCCCGGCCATGCCCATGGCACAAAGCACTGCAGGTCATGCCAAGATGCACTTTATCAGATCACCCTTCCCTTTTCACTCCTGCAGCACATTTGCTCCTATTGTGGCTGCCTCCCTTCTACCCGTGTTGTTGTTATGAAATCTCTTTATCTGCATAAGGTTATTGTGCATGTCATTAAAAAAAAAGAAGTTATATTGATAAATGTCAAATCTATCCCCTGAGTTGGCTCAACAATAGCTAGTTCTACTCGATGAACTCACCTGGTTCTCTGAAAGACCCTATTCACTGTTTAATTGAATATTTGAATAATCTTTTCATTCCTGCAAGGAATAAAGAATGTTGTCCAAATAACATTGACTCACTTCATTTAGAGACACTGCAGCAGTTGCAAAGACTGTCCTGTGACAAAGCCTCCCATCACACATACAGATATGCCTGGGATTATTTCTATGCCCTCAAGTGTTCTTCCTATTCACAGCACCTTTTGTTTGGGAGAAGCTGCTGATAAATTGCAAACGCTTAAGGGAATGTGGGCTATAAAAGCCTCTCTTCCTCCCCTCCCCAAGAGTAGCTGCTTCATGAATGTAAGTCATGAAATCGAATGATAGGTCAATCCATTAAGGCTCTATTAAGCCCTTCTGTAGAACAAAGCTAACCTGTGCCGTCCTCATAAATATTGCTATTTTGAGAAGCCCTAATTTTAATTAAATCTCTTTACCTGCTCAGGAGAGAAATCTATTTAGAACTCAAATGGCAGCTCTTGTGAGCAGGGCTTGGCTTTGATTGTGCTGTGGCAGAGTGGTAAATGTGGAAATTCTCTTGTTAAAGGCAATTACATCCTGCACATAATACACAATCCCATCCTCTACAGCTGAGCCTGCGAAGGGCAAATTACTCCAAGTGAGCTCTGCAATAGGGAGAGAAAAAGTTGGATTTGGGGCAAAATGATGTATGGGAAAATACAGCTATTTGATTCCGCACCCTCCCTGAGAGCCGCTGCTCGGGGAAGCAGAACCGCAGCCTCGATGGGCCCAGCGGCTGCCGGGGCTGGCTGCGCTCCGGGAGGACGCTGCTCCCGCTCGCCGTGCCGGGGGCAGCAGGGGGACGCAGGGCAGTGTGGGGGGACCTGCCCCACGGGCGCTGAGCCCACGGGGCAGTGGCCAGGGAAGGTCCCGGCTCCTTTATTTCCCAGCCTGGGCACTGTTTGTGCCACACCTTATCACTGCTGGAACAGCAAATTATCGTGTCTAATTTCTCTGGATTTCAAAACAGCTCTAGAGGGAAAGAAAGCTGCGGCAGGAGATGCTGCAGGTGCAGGAGGGGACGGCAGCGTAGACACCCGCCCTGCCTGGGCCCCCCGGACATGGGGACACGTCCACTGCAAACCCGAGTCAAACCGATGGGTCCTTCAGACTGTCCCAGCCCTGATCCCAACCCCTGGGCTGTGGGAGCGGATTCCCACTGCCTGTAGCCTGTCAGTGCTCCCACTTAACCTGTTAATCCGGTGGCGGCGCTGCTCCTGGGGCAGGCTGGCTCTTCATCAACTGTGACATACAGTGATGCAAACTCGCCCTCACGCACAAACTACCGGGGACCCAAGCACAAGTTTCCCTGGGGAAATGCCAGTTCCTGCCCCATCTGGGTGTGTGCAATTAGCAGCGGCCGCGGAGGTGTGGGAAGCGAAGCGGCCGTGGTGGCAGAGGTGTGAGCCCGGAGCACAATAGCCAGCTGAGCCCCTCCACAGGCCCCGCCAGTGTCCTCGCGCTGGGAGGTGAGATCTCCCCCCAGGACGGGGCCGAGCGGAAGGTGTCGGCACTAGTAATGAAGGCAGCCGGGCACCCAAGGTTCCCCGCAGTGCTCAGCACCATCCACAGCTGCACCACCCCACCGGCGGCTGCGATGGCTCCGGTGGGACTCTGATGGGCATCCCCGCCTCAGGGCGATGCCTGCGGGGAAAGGAGGTGCATCCCTGCTCCCCACGAGATGCTCCCCGCGGGGGCGGCAGCACGGCCAGGCAGCGGGGCAGGATCCGGGCGGGAGCGGGGCAGAGCACCTGCAGCGCCCGCAGCACCCGCATATTTTGTCTAGGCGAGGTGGGAAGGTGCGAACCTGTCGCCTCTGCCCGACCGCAGGCTCCGGGGCTGAGCTTAATCAGGAGCTGCACGCAGCCCCTGCCCTCCGTGGCGGCACGATCCCTCTGACGCAAATCCTGGGAGATAGGGCTGTCCCCGGCTGCCACCTCTGTCAACACGCCTGTTTTGCTGTGGCCATATCAGCTGGTTGTTTCCCTGCCTGGAGCAACAGGCGGGTGACCAAAACAGGCTCCACTCAGGCAACAGGGCAGGAATGTCCCCCGTGGCTGGAGACAGAGCCCAGCCCCGCAGCGGGAGACGTTTCGGACCCCTCAGCGAGGCAGGGGAGCCGGCAGGTCCCAGCCCTCGCTCCTGGCTCCTCATTAAAATCCCCTGCGTTGCCCGTCAGCGCAGCAGCCAGCACAGCCGGACCTTGGGCTGTGCACCCTCCCCCCAGCTGTGCTCCCACCCCCCGAGACCCCACGGCAGCACAGCCACCACCCACGAGCACAGCCACCCCTCACCCCGGTGCCCGCGGCAGCGACGCTCACCGAGGCTGAAGAGGATGAGGAACTTGAGGCAGACGAACTCCTGCCGGTCCACCTGGAGTGAGTGCAAGTGCAGGACGAGCTCCTGTGCCCGCAGCACCAGCGTGTTCAGGATGGAGCCGGCCTGGGCTGCAATGGTCGACATGTCCACCTGTGGGGATTGGGATGGCGTCAGCCATGGTGGCCCCAGCCCCCCCAAACCAGCTGCAGGGACCCCACGCAGGGCAGGAGCCCAGAGCAGTGACCAAGAATTAGAGGCATCAAAACAAAGGCGACGGGGAAAGGGGAACCCTTTTTCCCCAGCGCTGCTTAAAACAGAGAGGCCCTTTGCCAGGTGCTGGCGTCACAGGCACCTGCATCTCCAAAACCACCTGTGGGGAGGGAAGGGCCCCTCCTCACACCCCACCCCTGCAAATACAGGTGTGGATGTTGAGCTTCCCATGAGAAACATTTTTCTCCAAAACCAGGAGCTGGATGGCAGGACGGGACAGGACGGGATGGGATGGGATGGGATGGGATGGGACCAAGCAGTCCCATAGCCCAGCAAAACCAACCCATCCGCCCTGCGCTGAGTTAGCCCCCCCTTGGCCAGAAGTAAGAGACAAATCCTCCCAGGGCCCAGCTCCAGCCCCACTGACCAGCCCCTGCTGCCCCCTCCGCAGCAGCCACCGCAGTCTCCGCGGGCTGGCACTCACCTCCTGGCCGGTGACCAGCAGCACGCTGTGCTCCTTGCCATGCTGCAGCTGCCGGTAGACATGGTCGAACACCAGCAGCTCGCTCCAGCAGTTCTGCAGCAGCTTCATCTGGTCGCCCACCTGAAACACAGCCAGAGCAGCGCCGCTGACACCCATCGTGCCGGGCACGGCCTGCCGCGTCTGCTCGAGCTGGTTCCCGACCGGCAGGGAATGGAACGGTGTCCGGTCCCTGCACCACCCCTCCGGCCCTCCAGCTCTGCATCTGAGGGTCAGCTCCACGCTCCAGCCCCGCGCAGCAATGGTCACACTCACACCATCAGCCGCTACAGCGTGTTGCCACTGTGGACCTGGTCAGGACTCGTACCACCTGTGTCTCACCCTAAGCACAACAGAAAGGGGTTTTCTAGCAGACTGGCATCAGTGTCAAAAATACAACCTATTTTCAGTGCTCAAGCACCCACAAGTAGACCAGTGAGTCCAGTCATGGGTGCCCTTACATGAAGCAGAGGCTGGAGGAGGTCTTCTGCAACCAGGACGAGCAATGCCTTAGCATGGATATGGCATCAACATGATGTGTTGGAGACATGACAAACCTCTGTCTCCCCCTAAGGCCCCCAGGTGACCTGATCTACGGAGACTTGCCCAGCCCCAGGCTGCTTTTTGCACTCGCTTGCTTGCCAGCCCGTCGTGGGAGTACAGGGGACATCACCTGTCTCCCTCAGAAATCCAGCTCCTCCAGGCAGGACAGGACTTTGTCCTCCAGGACATTGTCTCTGACCCTTGAAGCCTGGCAAAAGCCCTGTTTTTTTAAGAACCTGAAACCCTCCTCACCCCCGCTGCCTACTGAGCATTTCCCAAAATCTCACACACACAGTTACGTGTGGAAATTGCAGTCTGACTGTGAACAAACTCCTAGCAAGGAGATGCTGCATCTGATTAATGAAAAGTTAATTGCAAAGCCCTGATCTGGCTCCTGGTTCCCATGTCCACCCCTGTGAGCGTGTAGCTGGGCTGGACATCGCACCCCACTTCATCTCGCTGCCACATCCCGTGAACCCTCCATGGCGGGTGGGAGGGGAGGACGGCAAGACCGGTGCCCAGAGCACTGGTGAGCATCTATGGCGAGGACGGCAATCACCAGCGCTCTGTGGCTGCGTTACACGTGGAGGCTCACGCCCCACGCACGCCTTGCACCGCGCGCACAGCACCGACCCCGTGCCCGGCAGATGTGCCATGGGAGGCCAGCCAGCAGCGGGGTCCCCTCGGGCCGGCGGGGAGAGCTGGAGCTGCAGCCCCAGCAAGGGAGACCCAGGGCTGGAGGAGAGGAGACGGGCCGAGAGGCTGCGCAGGACCCGCTTTGGAGCAGCCCAGCACATTTTGGTGACGCTTGTTGGCTCTTATCAGCACGCGCTTTCCCCCACCAGGCACAACCTCCCTGAACCGTACACAAATCTTTAACAAAATGACTGCTGGCCGCATCCCCAGGCGGGAGGGAACGCGTGGCTGCTGCACAAAGGCCCTGTGTCTCGGGCAGCCACTCTGGATACTGTACGGTCAAAGAAGACAGTACCCATCGTCACCTCCCTGCCCGGGATGGCAGGTTTGGGACGGCGGCTGCTGTCTATGGGGCATCGCTGCACCACGCAGCGACACACGTGTGGTCACGTGCACGTTTTCACATGTGCCGGTGCGTACACGCAGGCACAGGTACAAGCGTCCCCAGCTACACTGTCAACAGAATGCACTTGTGCGTAAGAAGCTCGACCCAGGACACAACCTGCAAGGACCGCCAAAGCTCCCGTGGGAAAGCGGGTGGGCTGCAGGCAGCGCCAGCGACGGGCAGGGCGAGCTGCCAGAGCCAGCAGCTGCCTTTGGCAAACAAAGAGCCCTGCCAGGACGCTGTGCCCGGAGCCGTGGCAGGACACGGGGCGTGCTGCCATCCCGGCTTGGGGAGCAGGCAGGAGACACGCCGCTCAGCCGCCTGCCCCGCCGAGCCACTACGGCTTCTTCCCCTCAGCACTGCTCTCCGCGGGGTCCCAGCTCCTTTCTGCAAAGTGCTGAACCCCCACCCTGCCCGGAGCCCCCCTCTCCTGCGAGGCTGGTGTAGGGAAAGGGCCGGGGTTATCAGTAATACCTCCCCGCAGAGCAGATTCAGCGCCAGCAGAAGAGCTCTGCAGTGCCATTGTGCGCGCTGCCTGTAATAGAAGGAAGACAGATGCAGTATCACAGGACTGGATAATACCCTCGTTTTGCTGAAGAGGCTGCAATAAACCAGTGCTGGGAGATTGCAAAAGGAATAGAAGTCAGATGAGAAAGAGCTTTATGGTCTCGGAGCCCAGCGCTCCCCGCGAGCCGCCGGGATTTGTTTCTCAAGTGCGGTGGGTGGTCGGAGGTGGACGCGCAGCAGCGCAGGGAAGGAGATGCAGCGCAGAAGGCAGCGAGGGTGGCCGGGGCTGCAGCATCTGCTCCTGCCCGACGGCACAAAACCTGCCGGCAGCGTGGTGCAATGGGCGCGATGGGGCTGCCAAGGCCAGGCTCACCGCCACGTTGCCCAGACCAGCAAAGAAGCTGCGGTACAGCAGTACCGACTGTCAGGTTTCTGTTCAGCTGCTGACAAAGAACAGGGGGGAAGCTGATTCTGCATCAGAACAAAATGGAAATTTTTTGCGTTCGTGATGACCTCTGCCCCAAGGCAAGTGGCTGGCTGTAGCCACGGCCAGCCCTCGCGGGGAGCTGGGCTCCCGCTGTGGCAGCACGCTGCCAGCCCAGCGGCACGCTCCAGCCGGTGCCGAGCTCCTCCGCTCTGGCTGAGTCGCGGTGTTGTTTTGGAAACTCCTTCCTGTGCCTCATTCCTGAGCAGGACGAGCTCCGGAAGGGACAGACTGAAGGTTTTGCCCTGAAAATGGTTTTAAAAAATTCAGCTTCTCCAAAAGGAAGCATTTCAACAATTTTTAAATCATTTTTTCCTTTAAAAATTACTAATTATCTTCTCCCAAATTCCGCAGGCGGGTTCAGCTCCCTCGGCAGAGCACTCC
Source organism: Chionis minor (assembly GCA_013398295.1). Lineage (NCBI taxonomy): Eukaryota > Metazoa > Chordata > Aves > Charadriiformes > Chionidae > Chionis > Chionis minor. Next base: position 875,364 of record VZSF01010885.1, read on the forward strand.
CAGCATCCCGTCAGCAGCACATTTCGTTCTGTGTGGCTGCTGCATGGCCGTTCCGCTGCTGGCATGCTCTGCTTTGCCACAGGCTTTCCTGGGAACACCGCCATGCACCAGAGCCCCGTGGCTGTGGCACAGGGGGGACATGGTTTGGAGCGTGACAGGGCGGGCGGGGGACTCTAGGGGCCAGGCCAGCCCTGCCAGCACCCCAGCACCAAGCTGGGTGTCCCCGTGCCCTGGGCTGGGGCGGCAGCAGGCATCCCCCCACGGCCCCGCGCCGGCGGTGCAGCTCCGCTGCGAGGGGGCTCCCGGCTGGAAAGCAGCTCCCCGGTGCCCAGCGCCAGCCTGGCCTCCAGGAGGAGGGGGCTGCTAATGGACGTCCACTCAGAGTGAATCAATCCTCCCGGCGAGGCGGCACGCACACACTCTCGCCTTTAAAAGTTAAGCAAAGGATGTCTCTTTTAATGTCAAGGCTTTTCAACAGAGTGCTTTATCAAGGACCTGATGCAAGCTGTCTTTAAGAGGCGATTTCATTTATATTTTTTTTAAAGCAAGCATTTAACCCATTCACAAAACCCGGCAGTGAAACGCTCCCCGTGCATGGAGAGCACTCCCCTGCTGCCCAGCCGCTGAAAGCGCCTTGTTGCTGAAGGTCTGTGACCCACAGGAAAATGCATTTCCTGGTGGCAAATGAGCTGGGACCAAGGGCTGGGGGGGAGGCAGAGTGTGCGGGGGCATGGACGGCGCTGCCCAAGCACAGCGCTGCAGGACTCACATGCGACGTAGTTTTAAATGTCCTACAACCACCCCTGTGTGTTCGTAGGCTCGAGGGGAGAAATGCGCTGGGAGTGTTGAGACTCCCCAAAACATGCCCAGGCCACCCCCACGCCTCAGCACCCCGAAGCCAAACCCCCACAGGGGACAGCACAGCCCCGCTGCGCTCGCTGCTCCCCACATGGCTGGTGAGGGCATCCCCCACCTCGGGTGCCACCATGTGCCCTCAGACGTCTCTGCCGTGGTATGAAGCAGAGCCCCCCAGTAATCCCACTGTGCTCAGAAGCCCTGAGCAGGTCCCAGGACATCAATCCCCAGCTGCTCCCCACCCGGCTTCGGAATGAGCGCTCGGAGCGCTCGGATGCCCCCAGCCTGCCTTCACTCCGGGGACACTCTCCGGCTCTCCAGCTCTCCACCCAGACAGCTGGTGCAGGATTTGCCCCAGCAGCTCCCACGCAGGTGCACGGCACGCACCAGCGCCACGAGCTGCAGCCTGTGCAATTACTGGGTGCGAGCAGGACCCGTCACCTTGGCTACCAAGAAGTGCGAAAGTGGATTACCGTCCACCAGCCACCCGCAATCGAAACCCCACACAAATCTAAGGTGTTAATGGTCAATGCAGGTCCCCATCCTCCTGCCCAGATACCACCGCGATGGGCATCTTAACGCAAAAAAACCACCAAGCCCAGTGCGGCAGGGCCAGGATCCCATCTCCCTGCTGGCAGAGCACGCTGCTGTGCCCAGACCACTGCTTTTTGCCGGTGCTCGCAGGCAGCCAGCTGCAAGGCTGCGTGAGCATCGTGGCTCTGCCTATGCGCCCCGGGAGCCGAGGGCCGGGCCGTGCCAGCTGGGACGCCAGCAGCTGGGAAAGCCGTCACATTTCCCCCAGTGCATGGGATGCTAAACATTGCTGCAGCATCCACAACCAGAAGGAGATTTTAAATCTGCCAAAAACGCTCTGGCTGTTGGCCAGGAGATGGGGTCAAGATGACCCATGCATGCTAAAGGCAGAGAAGCAACTGACTACAAATAGGCTTCGTTGTGGCTCCGACATCTCCAACAAGAAGCGAGGGGAGCAGCCCAGCAGACAGACCCAGTGACTCGCGGGAACCCCTGCCCCGTGGGAACAGTGCTGCCCTCAGCGCGTGTCCCCCGCCACCGCCGCTTGCCCATGGATGGGAGAGTGGTTTGCCCCAGCCCCACGACGAGGAGGGGCTGACGAGGGGACCGGCATCAACCCACCTCCCCATGGCCGCGCCGTGCCCCTCCACTGGCGGCAGGGACCCGCCGCACACCCAGCCCTGCCCGGCCTTCGGGCTGAAACTGTGGCAATTTGTTTAACATTCCTGGCTGCTCATCCCAATCTAAAGGTCACGGCACCCCTGTGTGCATGATATTTATACGTTCGTATGGCAGTAACACCTATATAAACCAGGCTGTGCATGATAAGCGTGCATAAACCAAACCAAAACCAGACACAATGTGAGTGTGCAAGTGTGTATGTGTATGTACATCTCTCTGTCCGTCTCTCTCCATATATATATAAAAAATTACATCTGAAAGGACAAAGTTGCCTGAGACTCACGACCCAACAAAATATATTTCACCCCCGGCCCATATTTTTCTTCCTGAAGAGATGCCGCAAATCTTCCCTCAGTCCTGACACATCTCATCTAGACTCAGTTAAAGTTCGTATTTATGGGCGTCAGCGCTGACCTCTTCCACCTCCACCCGCGCGGCCTCGCGCCGCGGCTGCCTGGCCGGCCCTCGATAAACAAGTGGGCCCCCAAATCCCTCTCTGCCGTGCGGCATTATTAGTCTTGCCTCCGAAGGCCAGCACAGTCCGTAATTCTCTGTCTGGTGACACGAGATGAACGCTGCGACATCAGTCTCCCTGGCGGATTGGCATGGGGACCCTCGTTTGTCAGTGGCAGACTGACAGAATTACTGGCCCTTAAATGAAACGATATATCTGGGAAGTTAAATCTGTTTTCAATCTGACTGCCCCGCGCCTGCGGGCGGACGTGGCGTGTGAGCCGATGTCAAGAGGCCATTAGCCCATCTCCCCCCTCCTTCCCCGGGCACAGCGGCAGAGCCGGGGGGCCTCTCCCCAAGGGCTCCCACGCCAGCAGGAGGAGACGGCAAAGTGTCTGGTCTGTCGCTGCCCCTCACCGGGCTGCTAGTGTGGGAATGGGAATGGGAGTGGGAATGGGAGTGGGAACAGGACTTGCTGGCTCCAGTGGGAACCTGTCCCCCCACCCCAGGCAAGGAGCAAAGCCTTGTCCTGGCCAGGCACGAGCCCGTGGGTCCCTGCTCTCCCGAGGGATTGCTCCCTCCTCTCCAGGCTCCCTGCGAGGCGCCGGAGAAGCCGGCTGTCTGCGGAACGGCCCCACGGCTGCTGGGCAGCCTCAGCAGCAGCTGGGAGCGCTAAGATGGGGGACACTGTGCCCGGGGGCACCTGTCCCCTGCTCCGAGGGGCCCTGAGCACGCAGCAGGTGTGATGCGTGATGGCCATCGATCTCTGAGGTCGCAATTTTACTTGGTGCTAGCGGGCTTTAGGGGAAAGCCGTAAACGCCGCACTAGCAGGAGTTCATTTACCGCCCCAGCAGCTGTTTGCTTTTACACGCCGGCAGCAGCGGGAAGGGGCTTTCAGGAGCTGCAGACCTACTTCCACTTCCCAACAGCTCCCCTCCATGTGCCCAAGGGAATGCCACCACCCGGTACCGTCCCTGGGGGTGACATGCAGAGAGGGACCAGGGTACCACAACCCCGTGCCGGGGGCTCAGGGGGAGCCAAGGCCAGTGACAGCCACACTTTCTCACGCTCCCTCTGGAGTCAGGGCAGCACGTGGTGTCCCACAGTCCCTGGCCCTGTGAGTGCTGGAAATCTGCCCCGTGCTCTGCACATGGAAGAAGGCAAAAGACATGAGGCTCCAGGGTGGCAGCAATGGATTCAGCTGAGCTCCCATCCCTGCAGCACCACGTCCCATGTCCTGGATACGGCAAGGGACGTGCCCCACTCCCAGCTAGACGCCAGTGGCCCTGCCCAGGTGAGCTGTCTCACGCTGCTGCCCCCCCTGGAGCCCCGCGGGAGGAGAAGTGCCCACGGACGCGGATTCACATGGAAACAGCCTATTTTGGTGGCTCAGTCAGGCTGACAATGGAGTTACAAGGCTACGCAGCAATGCAGCCGGGAGCTGAATTTACACTGTTTACAATATCTCCTGCAAAACAACAACCACCCTGTTCCCAAAATCCAGGCTGGACACTGATATGATTGAAACAAGCCCAACCCACCCCCACAATGCCGTTTCCTGACACTGTTCTGGCAGCCAGGGGCTATTTTGAGCTGCAAGGCTCTGCCACACTCAGCCCCGTGGCACCCTGTGGTGGGCACCGGGAAGAGCCTGGCCCTGTCCCGGCCATGGTCCCCATGGCACCGCAGGAGGAAGGTGATTTTGGCCAGGGCTGGGTAGCACAGCCTCACGCTCAGAGCATGGGAAGGCACCTGGGTCCCTCAGCCACACTGCGACGTGGCTCTCTGGGTTTTGGCCATGTTGCAAATTTTTCTCTCCCATTTTTGCACCAGTTTGGGATCTTAGGTCTGCCCAGGACATGAAGGCAAACTGTCTGAAAGCTTGGCAAGGTCTGCGGGATGGCAGAAGCTGCCCCAACCCCTGCTAATCCACCCCTTGGCCCCAGTATCTGGGGGGACTTGCTAGATGGGATGGACCGGCAAGAGAGGGGTCAGCACCACGTCCCCCAGCCAGACACTCGTGTGGTCTGAGAGCAGCAGAAGTGGTTCCGGAGGAGGTTTGGTGGTGTCCCCTGCCCCAGCCAGCCCTGCCCCGACTGCCTGGTGCTAACAGGCACCCACCTGACAGCATCAATTTTCCTCCTAAAGGCGGAGGAGAGAATTGTCTCAACTATAATTCCTCAACGTTACATTTTTCAATTATATCTTGAGCTTGACACCACAGTTGCTCTGCCAGCGATTGCCTCCACACCTGCCCCCGCCGTGATGAATCTGAAATCATTAGCCTCGCAGCGACAGCGGGAATCGCTCCGGCGTTACAGCCGGGCCCCAGTGCCTCCAGCCCTGCTGTGTGGGGAACTGGGAGTGGGACGGGGACGCACCAGCACGTTGCAGCCTGGTAGCCCTGGGCTTGTGCCCACAGGCATTGCCCCATCCTCATGGCATTTCAGCCCCAATCCTACCTGTCCCCCACCAGTGCAGCATCCCTCCCCCCCGCCCAGGCTCCTACCTCCAGCTCCTTGAAGAAGATGCAGCTCCGTGCCCACTCCACGATGGAGAAGAGGGTCTGGTCAGCCATCTTGCACATGAGGCCGAAGGTGCTGAGCTTCTCATGCCGGCCTTTGCCTTGCTCTTGCTGCAGGCAGGCCAGTATCCGCGCCTTCACCTGGGCCTCGTCGGGCTCCAGCTGCAGCAGCTTCAGGATGACCTCGGGGATGTCAGGGGGGGAGCTGCTGGGGTAGGTCTCTGGGTACACGTAGGCGGGCACGGACTCGTGCGCATTTGTGTAGTGATCCGGGTACTCGGACTTGATGGTGCGGTTGGGGAAGGAGGGGTAGTGGTAGCTGGCAAGTGGTGCGTGGCTGGGCACAGTCATTCCCAGAGAGGGCGTCCCGTAGGGGCTGCGCTCGTAGTCAACGGGCGTCAGGGCAGCAGGGTTGGGCGGCAAGGTCTTGGACATGGCGTGGATGCTGTGGATGGTGGAGGACAGGCTGTAGTCGTTCTGCACCGGGGACATGATCTGAGGCACCGTCTCCAGCTTGAAGCCGTTGGCGCGGATCAGAGCTTTCTTCTGCTGCTTTAAGGCACGGTCCCTCTTGTACATGGGTCCAAACTTGTTCCTCCCGCCGCGCATCCGGTCTGCACGCACAGCTGGGGGGCAGAGAGGGCAGAGGCTGCAGTGAACCCGCATGGAGGGAGACCAGCACTTCCACGCGGCACGGAGGAAATGATGGGGGGGATTTGGTGGCCAAACAGGGCTGGGGGACACTGGGAAGACCTTCCCAGAAAGCTGCTGGCAGGACTGTGCCCCTCCCAACCCAGCCATGCAGACCAGGGACGTGACATGGCAGGTTCGGGTGCCTGGCCCTGGCTCTTGCCTTGCTGCTGTAACCCTCAGAGCTCTGGAAACTGCAGGAAAGGAAGAGACATTTGGCTATAACTACAAAATGGGGGATGAAGCAGCTTGCGTCGCTCGTGGGCTGGGGGGACAGCCCATGGAGCCTGGGAAGATGAGGGGGCTTGACACCCACTTTCATTTATACAACCCCTGACTCCAGGCCCCAGGATTTCCTTGTTTCTGCAGAGCCTGGGACCCCACAGCCCCCTCAGGACCCTGGTTCTCCTGCAGCCTGGCTGCACAGGCTTCTTTTCTGCAAATCTCTGCCCCTCCTGGGGGCACTGCACCCTGCCGCAGGGCTGTGGCGGCTCCGGCAGGAGGCTGCCCGTCCCCGGCTACGGCCGAGGGGCTCTGCTGGAGCGTCTCGCTGGTGGAATCACCATCGCAATCTCATGGCTGGGGCAAAGCAGATGTTCCCTCTGAACCCCCAAAGAAACCCAGGAACGTGTCAAAGCATGAGGGAGCAGGTGCTTCTCTGCAGCCCGAGCTCGTCCTTCCGCACCGCCCTGCTGTGCTCCCGGGGGCTGCTGCCCCGGCCCACCCTTGGAAGAGCCTCAGCTGGGAGCTGGACCTTGTGCAGAGGGATGGAGGAGAGCGCGCCAGCGAGCACAGCCCGCAGACTTTGCATCAAAGGCATAAAAACCCACTCTGTGAGTTTGTGTCCCCACTAACAGCAGGCGGGTCTTGCTTTTGTGTCAGCTGTTACCTCTGCCCCTCTTTCTCCTACTCATCCTGGGGCCACTGGAAGCACAGCCAGCCCCCCCCCGGCGAGCCAGGACACCTCCCAGACTCTCCCCGGGCAGGCTGGAAACAGGAGCATCGGCTGGGAGCAGCAGCACTTCCAGGGCGAGCAGGAATGTGCTCCCAGGGGAGCCGCCCTGTGCTTCCTCCCTCATTCTGTATTCATGCAAACAGCATCTCAGGGGGAGCAGGGAGGCCGGAGGCATCCTCCGAGGTGGGGGTGCTGTGGCCCCCCTGCTCCTGAAAGCCTGCCCACACGCTTCAGGGCAACAGCCAGCTGCCCGGGGGCAGTTCCCAACTTCAGGGGTACAGGGGAGATGGCTGCGGCCAGCGTGTGCGCGCACCCCCGTGGGGGTTCCCCGCGGGCAGACCCCCTCACGCAGCCCGAGCGGGCACCGCGTCCCGGCTGCACACCCCAGCGACGCCAGAGCACGCCGAGCCCCCATCTCCCACCCGCTCCAAGTGGGGTATTTCCACCTGGCCCAGCCGTGCGCAGGGGCTGCATCCCAAGCGGACCCCCGTGACCCTGGGCGAGGGTGCACAAGCTGGTGCTGCCTGCACCCCCCCACAGCGAGAGCTGCTCACAGCCCAGTCTCACACATCCTCCGCAGGCGACCGCTACTACACCCCTTCCCTCTCCTGGCAGGAACACAAAGGGAGAAGAGGCCTTTTAACTCTGCCCTGCTCCACTTTTCCTGCCATTTGTGCCTCACTTGGGATCGGGAGTAACTTGCCATTTGCCGCATCCCAGCCGGCTGCAGGAAGCCACGGATGCACCCCGACCGCTGGGGCAAGGGGGCCCGAGCGGAGCCACCCGGGAAGCACCTTGCACCCCCGGAATCCCTCCACAGAACCATCTGCAGGCGGCCCCCGAGCCGCACAGCCGGGGTGCAGCCGGGCGGCCCCAGCGGCTCCCTGCCCGCTCCCTGCCCTTCGCCTGCCCTCGCCCCCCCGCAGGGCCCCGGGCGCTGCCTCCCCTCTCCCACCTCCCCCTGCCCGGGCAGGGGCGCAGGGGGTGCCAGGGGGTGGCCAGGGGGTGCCTGGGGGTGCGGGTCGAGCCAGGGCTGTGCTGCTCTCCCCAGCCAGGCTTCGCTGCAGCACCCATTCGGGCACCTCGAGGGGTGCCTGTGTCAACGCTTTGTCCCCAAAATCAACCATCTTGGGCTCACTCTTGTCCCGCAGAGCTGGAGGGTCACCTTTGAAGCATCACAGACACCCTGCCCAAAAATACTAGGAACTGAGGAAAGGTGGGCTCTGTGTTTTACCACAAAAGACACAGTCCCAAGGGAATATCACCCTCCGCTGGGTGTTCCCCCCACCGGCTGCCCCGCTGCAGGACTCCGCTAAGGAGCTGACAGAAGGAAAATAAACAAAAAATCCCAGCCACTGCCCTCACGGGCTATCAGAGAAAATGAGCTCCATGGCAAGAAAAAATTGCTGAAAACGGCCAAACTGGGACCTCGCCTGTCCCCTCCCAGCCACCCCAAGTGCTGCCCCTGCCTGCCTGTCCCCAGAGCCCCCAGCCCCAGCCCCGTGCCCAAACTCTCCTGCAGCACCGGTCGGAACTGCCAGAGCACACATGGATTGATCCGGGCCACCAGTAACTCCAGTCCAGGGAGGAGGGTAAACCTGGGATCCATTGGGAGACGGGGCTGGAAGCCAGCCCACGCCGGGAGTTTTGCAGGGGCTGATCTTGCAGCTTGATGTTGTGTCTTACTCCTGTGCCTCCGCTCGCAGGCTCTCACCCCCCTCCCGGGCGCGAGCGGCCGCTGCGCGAGGACACGCAGTACTTTCTGATTAACCCGCACTCTGCCCTGGACTCCCGGGGCGCAGAGCGCGGGGCAGCGAGCGCGGCCAGGCGAGGGGGCTCAGCCCGGCCAGCATCTGGCCTCTTTCATCGGCTGCAAAACGTAAATGATTTCAGGAGAGAAGGGGGACGGGGAGGGGGAACGGAGGGGGGCGGCTGACTTGGAGAGGGGACCCCTTTCCACGTCTGCTTTTGCTTTGCAGTCGCTCGGCAGCAATCTGTGCCCCCAGATGTATTCTGTGGGCGCACGCTAAGCGTTGCAGAAACCACAACACGCGACTCGGGGACATTGGGGCCCAACTCCGATACCTCAATCGGGATCGGCTGCTCCGGCATGAGCGAGGTGGCGGCTGGGGGGGCTGTAATTGCACTCCCCGAGAGTGAGAGGAGAAATCCGTTACGCTAAATGTCAGCAAGACAAAAAATATAATTCGTGGTGGGTCTGCAGCAGTTTTATCGTAAGCGCCATCATTTTTAACATTTTCCTTAAGTCTCGGCTTCTGGAATTATGTGCTTAAGGAAAACAATAATTTCTACGCTATTTCCCAACCGTTCTACCAGCAAAGAAAATCCTGGAAAGTTGAAGCCGCGGCAGCCAAAACCCCCGGGGAAACAAAACAAAAACAAAACAAGGAAAAGCAGGAGGCGACGCGAAAAAACGAATTTTTCTTTAACTTGGGAGGGAAAAACGGAATCGAAGCGGCCGCGGGAGTTACCGGCCCCGGGAGGCGGCGGCCCCGGGGAGAACGCGCAGCGC